>JAURVB010010537.1:0-16358 GCA_033002965.1 Piper betle
CCTGACTCAAATCACGGGTTTTACATAAAGAGGAGTTTGCTAGGTGGGTGCTGTATGATTTAAGGGGAGTGTGTTAGATAATGGTGGGTACCGTCTGATTTAAGGGAAGTGTGTCAGACAATGGTGGATGCCTGGTGGGCGCTGTCTGATTTAAGAGGAGTGTGATTTAAGGGGAGTGTGTCTGCTCGGTGGGTGTCGTCTGATTTAAGGAGTGTGTCAGACAATGGTGGGTACCTGGTGGGTGCCGTCTGATTTAAGGGGAGTGTGATTTAATGCGAGTGTGTCAGACAATGATGGTTTCAGGGAGTTTGCCAGGTGGTTTCTGGGTGCCGTCTGAGTTTGCCAGGTGGTTTCGGGGTGTTGTCTGATTTAAGGGGGAGTGTGTCAGACAATGATGGTTTCGGGGTTTCGGGGTGCCGTCTGATTTAGGGGAGTGTGTCTGCCCGGTGGGTGCCGTCTGATTTAAAGGGAGTGTGTCGGACAATAGCGGGTGTCGTTTGATTTAAGGGGAGTGTGTTAAAGGGAGTGTGTCAGACAATGGTGGGTGGCCGGTGGGTGCCGTCTGATTTAAGGGGAGTGTGATTTAAGGGGAGTGTGACAGACAATGATGGTTTCGAGGAGTTTGCCATCAGGGTTTCGGGGTGCCGTCTGATTTAAGGGGAGTGTGTCAGACAATGGTGGGTGCCGTCTGATTTAAGGGGAGTGTGTCAGACAATGATAGTTTCAGGAGTTTGCCAAGTGGTTTTGGGTGTCGTCTAAGTTCGGGAGTTTGCCAGGTGGTTTTGGGGTGCTGTCTGATTTAAGGCGGGGGGGGTGGGGGGGTGGAGTGTGTCAGACAATGATGGTTTCGGGGTGCCATCTGATTTAAGGGGAGTATGTTAAACAATGATGTGCCAGGTGGTTTCGGGGTGCTGTCTGATTTAAGGGGGAGTGTGTCAGACAATGATGGTTTCGGGGTTTTGGGGAGTTTGCCAGGTGGAGTGTGTGTGTCAGACAATGGTGGGTGCCCGGTGGGTGGCGTCTGATTTAAGGGGAGTGTGTCAGACAATGATGTGCCAGGTGGTTTCAGGGTGCTGTCTGATTTAAGGGGGAGTGTATCAGACAATGATGGTTTCAGGGAGTTCGCCAGGTGGGTGTCGTCTGATTTGTCTGATGGTTTCGGGAGTTGGTTTCAGGGAGTTTTCGGGAGTTGGTTTTGGGGAGTTTGCCAGGTGGGTGTTGTCTGATTTAAGGGTTTCAGGGAGTTTGCCAGGTGGGTGTCGTCTAATTTAAGGGGAGTATGTCAGACAATGATGGTTTCGGTGAGTTTACCAGATGGGTGCCATTTGATTTAAGGGAGTATGTCAGACAATAATGATTTTGGGCCACGCCCGATGTGTGAAGGGGAGTTGTTGGGTTTGCCCCACATTGGTCGTAGAGGTTATAGGTGACTTGTATATAGGCTAATGGGAAAGCCTTATCCCTTGAGCTAGCTTTTGGATTAACAGAAGCCCATGACACTTATTGCGAGTTTCTATTGGTTATTTAAAGTCCTTTTGGGAGCCCGAAAAGCCCAACAGTGGTTTCAGAGCTTGGGTAGTGGGGGCCCAAAAGGCCCAATAGAATCCATCTTCGTTGTTAGACTCATCTGCGCGAGCGCACCTCTTTTCAACGTCGAGAGCGCATCGAGCACTCACGCGTAGGCCGATTGTGAGCAATCGACACCATTTCCTGTCAATGACATCAACATTCCGATTATAACTCGACATAGCAACAAACAGGTTACTACGTACGTACGTACTACTCATGCCATGCATGCAAAAGGCCGGTACTGGTGTATGAACCGTGTGCATGAAAAACATGTACAAGCTCGATCATCAATGGAGATGGGTGAGAAATGGGAGAAACCTGGTCCGGGTGAGCAAGGTGAGCAAGGTGAAAAACATGTCGACGCCGGCAAGCAAGGTGAGCTTTTCGAACCTCCAAGGTGTAGGGTGGAGGGTGTGGACATTGGACTTGTGTAGGGCTGCTAATTGAGCGAGCCAGCTCGTAAGCATTTGGCATTCGGCTCGACTCGACTTGACTCGAAACTTAACATTTAAATGTTTGAGCTCGAACTTGACTCGAACTCGAATCCTTCGAGTCGAGTTTGAGCAAGAGTACTGTTCGACTCAACTCGACTCTATTATAACTTGAACTCGACTTGATAAAATAATATAATAATATAGTCTTTATATAATATATATATATATATATATATATATAGACACACACACACACTAATAAGTTTAATTGTAACTAGTTATATTTATTTATATACAATACAATAACAACATAGTGAGATAGCTTAGATGGTTGGTATTTAAGTCCAAGACTTTGAGGTTGTGGATTTAATCCACACTAGCTACATTTTTAAAAAATGAGTTACTTTTGACTTTATAATCGATCCAGTTTTGAGTTCACGAATGAGCTGGGTTCGAGCTTGTCAAAATTAAACAATTTAAGTGTATTCGAGCCAAGTCAAACTCGAACAACATAAAAAATATTCGAGTCAAGCTCGAGTATGCATGTTCAAAACTCACTCAGAACTCGAGTTGATTTTGAACACAAATTAAACTTCGGTTCACTCGCTCATTTAACACCCCTAAACTTGTGTGCAAGCAAGTATTACATGTGAGGAGGTAGATGCGTTGGTGGCGTGCGGACATGGTCATGCACATGTGGTGTGATTTTTATTCTGGATTTCGCACGTGTTCAATGTACACGTGACAGTGACTGTTCTACATGTTTGAAATAAATTTTAGAACTGAATTAACTAATACTTACTATCTTGACAGCCAAATCAAACCGAACTTTTTACCCAAATAAATCCGGATTGAATTTTTAACTTGGCACGAACATTACCGGTTAACAAGCTGTATTTGTTCGAGCAAAATAATGCCAATATTCCTTCTGTTTTCAAGTTAACAAGTTTGACCAGAGGTTATATTTTTACATGCCAAACTCCAATAACTTGAATATTCATTTTAAGTGTCCAACTTTAGACCATATATTCTGTTTAAATTTAAGTCGTATCAAGTCAAATCAATTTTAAAATTTTTAACTCAAATTTTACATTGGACTTGTGTTGAGCAAGTATCATTAGGAGGCAGATGTGTTGGTGGGTGTGCCCAGATTGTCATGCACATTGCGTATATGTCTATGATTTTTTATTCTGAATTTTCACACGGATCTCAATGTACACGTGAGAGTGACTGTTCAACCAGTTCGAAATAAATTTTAAAACTACATTAACTAATACTTACTTATTTTTACCACCAAATCAAATCGAAGTTTGCTAAATCCAGATTGAATTTTTAACTTGGACACGAACATTACTATGTAACAAGCTGCATTTGTTTGAGCAAAATAATGTCAATATTCCTTTTGTTTTGAAGTTAACTTGTTCGTTTTAGTCTCGAGTCAGTTCGAGTTTGTTTGAATCCGTTTAGCTTTTGGACAGCAAGTTTGAAGCCAAGATGACCTGATAATCATACAAGTATGCTATGAAGGCTAAGTATACCCAAGATAAATATAATAGATTTAATTATATTACAATAGAGTATGAATTATCAGTGTATATATAATGTATAAAAATTTTTGATTGTGTTATCCCACTGATTTTAGGGCGAGATTTAAGGTGTTATGGTGTTTAGTATCCATTCAAACTTTCTTAGATTTCCTTATTTACGTGTATTATAGGGATTTTGGACTACTGGACTGCCCTATAGGCCCAACTTGATTTAAATCTCAAATCTTTATTTATCAAATTCAAGGTTTCAAAACTCATTTACCTTTCTTACCTTGATTTTCGTCTATAAAGTCTTAATTAGGCTTTGAGTCAATTTTGACTTTTGTCGGCATTGATTCGAATTTTCTCTCTATATATATATATATATATATATATATATATATATATATATATATATATAGAGAAAGAGAGAGAGATTATGCACTGCCATGTTTGGTAGTGCATACACGACTGTATCAAAGGGGCTGTTGGATTGAAATCCAACGGCCCCCAACTCTTCCACCCACCCCCGTTCCTCACACACAATCCCCGCCGCTGCCCAATAGCCATTGGTCACCGTGTGCCCGTGACGTTCCCCCCACTGGATTCCCGCCATTCGCATCGCCCCTTCCTGCCGCTACCCCCACCCCCGCTTCCTGAAGCTCCTCTCACCCCTTCTTGCCGCTCACCCTGCCCCCGCCCTGTTGCCACGCCCACGCAACTGCCGACCCTCAACTTTCAAGCCGCTCCCCATTGCCCCCACTCTAAGGTTTAATTATATTAATTTCATTGAAGCTGTATTATGTACCTTCTGACCATATACACATGCAATGTTCATTGTCAATTTGAACCAAAAACACAATTGAAAGAGGAATTTTAGTTGCAAAAATGTGATCCAACTCTAAACAGGAAGCACATGTTATTGGTTGTACATTTGACTAAGATAGGAGGCTTTTGATTTTGTGAGATATAATTTTATGTTTAAGTGGAAGCATCCTACCAAAATAAAGAAAAAAAGTGTTTCATATAAGGAATATTCTTACCACATTTGTTGAGTCATACCTTCCACCCAAGCCGGTCTCCAAAACTTGGACATCAACCTGTTTGACATGATCACTCATTGGTTAATTCTTTTATGTTTCTTCCACCTCATTCCAAAAGGGGTCAAGGACAAGTATCCAGGATTCATGTGCTTAATGTTATCTTACATTAATGTAATTCTTCTTCTTCCACTCATACCCAAAAAGCGTTGAGGATATAGATCTTTAAGATATGCATCTTTAACTAGGATCTGTGTGATTACAAATGACATTTTTAATGCAATTGCAAATCATGTGATTCAAATTAATCTAGTATACATGCGTTCGGCATTATGCATTGATTATAATAATTTCTCAAGGTTTATTCCAAATTATAAAATATCTATTTCTTATGCAAAGAAAGAATACATTCTAAAGTACTTTTTCAGCTCGTAAATATTTTGAAACATAGCAGAGTGAGGAAGCGGGGAAAGTAGAGCATTGGAAGACCAGAATCTGCTTTTTCCTGCACGAAAATGAAAAGTTCAAACTATCAATGTAGTTTAAAATAGGCTAGAATACTTATAATGTTAGTAGCAATAATATGAAAATCTTGTTACCGAGAGACGGTTTCACTGTCAAATATATGTCATTGGTACAGGCGCCAACCGACAAACAAACCACCTCAATTTTTTTAAATCCTCCAAATTTTATGTCCTCAAGTATGTACTAACAAGAGTTTCATAATAAGTATAGTTATAGTTATAGGTCCAAACATTATAGATATTGTAATCCTTAATGCTAAGTGTGCATTGTGAATATTCCCTAGTCATGTTTGTTGGGCATTCCCACTCGGTGATGTTCCGTAACATGTTGTGATCGGCTTTCTTAAAGTAGCTACTTATTTTAATTTGATTAAAGAAGGTATTTCAAAGTTCGTGACTCCTTAATTTTCTCTCAAAATAATCTCATGGTCTGTTTAGTTGGCATGAAAATTGTGTTAATTAAAACAAAAATCATAGGAAATAGAAATGCAATGAAATGAAAGGACATGAAAATTTTAAAGATTTTTCTTATATGTTTAGATGTCAAAATAAGATAAAAACAAAATATTTTCCTTGTGTCTCCTAAAATTTCTTCATTTTTTTTGTTTTTCACAATGGCAAAAATTATACTTTGTAAAATTTTTACATACATTTGTTTTATTTTGACTAAAAATAAAATTTTCTTTGACCAAACTTCAAGACATCAAAACGCAAAGGAATTTTTAACCCTTAAATTTGAAATTTTTGTATAATTTCAGCACAACCAAACAAACCCTAAAGAAGTCCTTGAGATAAAAGTGGGATTACCTTAATCCTATTCCACACACGGAAACTTCTCTTTAGATATTTCCATCCTGACGGGACAAAATTATTAAGTCAACATTAATTATAAATTCTCTTCATTATTTGTGCTTCCAAGAAATGTCACAAGCCCAAGTGCAATAGTTAATTTCTATGGAACTCAAAAATTAAGTTCTTCGATGAGCTATGAATAAGAGGATAAAAAAACAAACTACCCAGCCAAGCGATATCTTTCTCGAATGTCAATCAAATGACCGGAGTGAAGGCCAGTGGGAAAGCCGTAATTGCGTAGAATGGATTCGGCAAAGGCGCACGTCGACCCTGCATTGTGCCACATGAGCCAGCAGCAACATATTGCCAATTTACAAGCACGTACAGTGCTGGTCATGATCAGAAATGAAGTTAATTTTTACCTTCCCCTTGGTGCCAGCAACATGGATAACCTTCAATCCAGAAATGGGTCCTTCAAGCTCCAAAATCTACAATTCGTACATTGCGATATACATGGAGATGATGGAAGAACGACTCACGCATGCACCTTCAAATGCTCAAACATAACATCGTAGCCACCCCCATTGTTGGATTCATCCACGCGGGTGAGCGGTCTCTTGGTCAACGACGACAGTACATCCAGCGCTCGCTCGTAGGCGGACGGAAGCAATCGACACCGCCACCTGCCAAATGCCATCACCATATTTCAGATATAAACTCGACGACGTTGCAGCTAACAAACAGGTTACAAACGTATACATAAATGATATGTACTAGCTAGCAAGCTAGAGTTCATGCAACATGCATGCAAAAACTAATCATCACAGGACGTTTCAATCAGCCATGAAGTTGTCATCATCAGAGGGAGTTTGGTACTGAGAAATGAGGTGTACCAGCTGTACCAGCTCCAGACATGTTGACGCCGGCGATCAAGGTGAGGTTGGGATCACTTGGGCTGGGTGCAGGAGGTGGAGCGGGCTAGGGGTGTTAATTGAGCGAGCGAGCCGAGCTCAACATGTGTTCGAACTCGGCTCAAATAGTTCGAAACTCGTTCGAACTCGACTCGAGCTCAAATATACTTAAACTGTTTAATTTGCCAATGTAGTTTGAACTCACAACCTTGAAGTCATCAAGGTGAATACTTACCATCTCAACTATCATTGCTTCTTTATTATTATATTTCATATATATATATATATATATATATATATATATATATATAATATAAAGACTATATTATTGTATTATTTTATCGAGTCGAGTTCGAGTCGAGCTATCGAGTCGAGTTCGAGTTACAATCGAGTCGAGTCGAGTCGAGTCAAACACGACCTTGCTCAAGCTTGGCTCGTAAGATTCGAGTTTGAATCGTGAATTTAAATGTCGAGTTTCGAGTCGAGTCAAGCCGAGCCGAACACTAAATGTTCACGAGCTGGCTCACTCAATTAGCAACCCTAGAGCGGGCAAGCAAATATACTATGGTGTAGGTGCCTCGGTGGGCGCGCTGAGACAGCCATGGCCCATTTGTATTCATGTGCGTAGGAAAGGAATCAAAGAATTTTGTACATGTATTATATAAGGAATTTTTAATCTGGACTTTCTACTTGGTGGAGTGAGTGTTCATTCAACCACTTCGAAATAAAAATTTTAAAAATAAACCAGAACCAAATCCATGTTTTGTCCAAAATCGGACTAAATTTATTGTAAATTCGAAACTTTAAATTTTAGACTTACGCAAGAAATTTGTTTGCCCAGTTGGGCCTAGCCAATTGGACTCGGAGGGCCTGGGGCTAGGTGGCCTCAAATAGGAAAAAAAACCTCATAAAATATAATGTACATCATTGACATTCTCTGCCAGTAATAACCCACTCAAACTGTTTATAACGCATTCTAATACGTTATTCAGCATAAAAATAATTCTACGATTTAATGAAAATAAATAAAGAAAAATCTGACATACTCTTATATATTCTCGTAACTCATTTTATTGTTGAAGGCTAATGATATTTTTCAAGAATATTTTTTATGATTTTTACAAATTTAATAGTAGTTATAGAAGCTAATATTCTTGATTATATATATTACAATTCATAAGAATAGCTACCTTAGATCTCTAAATTATATAAAAAGCATTCATAGAAAATATCATTAGTCAAATTTATAATTGGTAGGGCCACGATTATTTGAAATTTTTTCACACTATTTTAAGGAGTTGAACATGGTCTTTTTAAAGGATGAAATATTCTTTTTTAATATATAATTGGGCAAAATAACATGTCATGTATAACCTATATTGGTTAAATTTTAATTGTATATATAAACTCTCATTAAATAATGAGATAGACTATAATAATTTAATATTTTAGATATAGAATGATAATGAATTTAATATATATATATATATATCTTATTTGAATGAAAAATAAATTATAATTACTTAATTTTTTATTATATTTTTCAAAACTACTAGACAATATCTTATTAATTAATAGGAAATTAAAAATTGAAGTTAGCTAAATTCAAATTACAGTGAAAGATATTTTTATTATTTTTGAAAGAAATTGAGATAATTAAGATTTAAATTTCAAGCTTTTTATTGTAAAAAATATTTTTATTTTTATTTTTTAAAGAAATTGAGATAATTAATATTCAAACTTGTAACCTTTTATTGTAATTTTTTTTATTTTTCTAAAGAAATTAAGGTTAGTAAAATTCGAAGAGAGTGACTTGTGCAAAAGGTATTTTTATTGTATTTTTAATATTTTTCTTGTATTTTGATTAATTGATTCTCAAATTTCTAATCTCGAGCCATTATTAAGTTCATCTCTTATTACTATAAGTTTTATTACATTTTAAAGATTTTTTTTATATTTTGATTGACCGGCTCTCTCACTTTTAATTTGATGTCAATATTGAGTTCTATTTTTATTAGTAAAAATAGATATAATAATATGTAATTATTTAGGCATTCAATATTCTTTTGAATTAAAAAATTATTTCAAATTTGAGAGATATACCTCAATCATATTTTATTAGTTTTCAATCATAATTAACCGGTCATAGTAAATTTTGATGGATTAAAATGATCAAATTCTTCAACGAAATCTGGTCTCCTCGTACCAGCCAGCTTTTATTGGCGGCGCTTATACGGAAAACTTAGTTCTCTGTCTCCGAGTTGTTAACTGTTGGTTATTGTTGAGTTTCTAGTGTTATTGTTGGTAACTGTTTCAATCAGATGTATGAGAAAAGAAAAGTTTCTACGTGGTTTGTTTTCGTTTGTGGGCTACTGTTGGTTCCGTTGGGTAAAGAGAGAAGAGTGTCGTTGTTGTGTTTATAGTGTTTTAGTTGGGTGATATTTATTTACAACAGTTGGCTGTTGCATAAGCAGTTCTGTTTTACTGTTTTTCGGCTACCTACCCGGACGCTCGTGCTTGCAGCCGGCTTCCTTGTTACTCGGGGCAGAAGAAACCACTCCACGTGCAGCTTCTTATTGGGTACTAGTCAAATCCAAACACTGGATTAACAGCTTGCTAACGTTGTATTGATCTGTTAGGATTGCGTGCGTTTGATGATATTCCAGGGAGACGTTTCATTCGATGTTAGAGTACGAACTATACAATGGTTTGTGGTCCTGTGGAGGGAGCTTGAGAGGATGATGCTTGTTTCTGGAAGCGCAAATGGGGTAACAGATATGCTTTGGTTGGATTGATTGGAATTCTTAGTCCGAGCTTCAATGCATATTTGTGATTTGTCAAAATCCTATTGTTCATCGTTCCATTGCTCACATTACCAACTACTGTGACACTATGGATGGAAATAATGAGTATATAGCGAACGGTGCTCAAACAAAAGCGGGGTTCATTTAATCGCGCTTATGTGGTTCCTATTCCTAAACATACTGGAGCTCAAACACCGAAGGACTATAGGCCAATTGGGCTCTGCAATGAAACTTATAAGATCATTCCAAAGTTAATGCCTGCAAGATTCAAGGTTACTCTTTCCAATGTAATTACCCGCTATCAATATGCTTTTATTGAGGGACGCCAAATAATTGACAATGTTGTCATTGTCATGGAGTGCTTTAAAGCTATTCGATCAAACAAGAAGATAAACCACTATTGTGCAGTCAAGCTTGATCTTTCTAAAGCTTAAGACCGTGTAGAATGGCTATTACTGATTGACATTCTTTCTTCTCTCGGCTACTCTCAAGAGTGGTGCGACCTCATTCTTGAATGCATCTCCACCACCAACATTTCAGCACTTATTGATGGAGCTCCCTATGCAGAATTCAACCCTTCCCGTGGTCTAAGACAAGGTAACCCCCTCTCACCCTCTCTTTATTCTTGTTACTGAGCTGCTTTCTAGGATGTTGGATGGTGGGACATTCAAAGGGAAACTTCAATGATATCAAGATTGTAAAAAAGGTTCCAGTCATCTCCCATTTACTATTTGCAGATGATGTTTTATTATTCCCAACCATGAATCTCGCGCTTCTCACTGAACTGGCCCGGCGACTTGTTACTGAGCCCAACGCTCTCATCTCCCAAATTCTTCAGGCTAAATATGGGTAATCTTTTAATTGGTGGACTTCCACTCCCACTCGTTCTTCCACAATGCTTAAGAAGGGCATCCTTTCTGGTGTTAAGCATCTTCTAGGTAATTGTATTTGGCGCCTTGGTGATGGAGTTCGTATTGCCATGGGACTTGATCCCAGGGTACCTCTTGCTCCCAACTTTATTCCACGAATCAACCCAAGGTACCGGACTCTTCTTTCACTTCCTGTTTCTTCCTTAGTACACAAGAACAGACCAGCTTGGAATGGATGCAATATTTGCCAGGATCTTCCACCCTGACGATGCCACTGCCATTCTCTCAGTGCGTCCTCCTACTCCTTCTACAAGGGATTGCTTGCAATGGCTATATTCGCCTCTCTGGGAATTTTCTGTGAAGAGTGCTTACTGACACATTGCTGGCCTTACTCTGGCTCCCCCTCTTCAACCTGGACCAGATGGTGGCGTTTAAATCTCCCTCCCAGACTCCTTTGCTGTGGATGGCGTCTTGGCAAAAACCTCTTGCCCACAAGAGACAACCTATTCAGGCTTGTCCATTTTGCTCTCTACATGATGAAACAGTTACCCACTTCTTTAAGGACTGTTTCTTTTCAAGAGCGAGCGGTCTGGTTTGGATTTCGTCCAGATCGCCTTCTATGGAGCAGTGGTCTCGATATTATTACTTTTCTGTTGGATATGGACTCCCATAACAATTCGCACGTGGTCTTACAATGGCTACTGAAAGCTGAAGGAATTTGGGATGAGAGAAACAATCTCATATTTAATGGGGTTTCGTGTCTGTAAACACCCTCACCCGGAAATTAAATAGACTTGCAGCTGTTTATATCGGTTGTCTTCGTCTTCTTATGCAGCCACCCCCTTGTGCAGTTTGCTCTTTTGACACTGCTATATCCTGATTCTCAAGCCATCACGTTTTCTCTGTAGATGCTGGTTTTGATCCATCATCACATCGCTGTTACTGGGCAGCTAGTTCTGGGGAAAAAACAGGATTACCCAATCTAGTTTTTGCAGGAAGAGGGACAGCAATGAACCCGCAACATGCTGAATTACTTGGTCAATGCATTCTTCCGCAACACCTCACTACCACTCCCTCTACTCAAATCGTCGTTTTACTGGACTGCTTACCTATTGTGCTCTCTTTTTCTGCCGGAGACGATATGTGCATGGACTCATGTCTCCACTCTTTTGCTGATTTTGTTAAAGACTTGGTTTTTAAATTGTCTGCTGTAATTATGTGGATCCCTGGTTCACAGAAACTTCTTAGCTCATACCTTTGCCAAACTAGCTGAAAGGCAAGGTACTCCTTTTGTAACTTTTGTTCCATAGTCGTCTATACATATCTTTCTCACGTTTCAAAAAAAAAAAAAAGGGCTATTTCTTCTTCTTTTTTTATGAGAAGTATAGTTTTAAGCTTAAACTGATATTCAACAACTCGTATTAGTTTATTTCGGTTCTGTAAATTTTAACTTGAAAGTGAATGATTTTTAATTATTTACCGCTTTTAACCAAATGAATTCTGTGAATTTCCCAATTTTGCATATTACTTTACCCGCCACCAAACATTAATCTTCATCTAGCAGGATAGGTGTGATCACTTTAAAGTTCACAAGCCATATTATTGTGACAAGGAAGAAAAAGAACACAATATAGTGCATAAAGAGGTTCATTTAAAAGCACATAAGTGTGCGTAATAACAATGTAAAACTGAAACGAAGTTCACTACTTCATTTGGAACAAATTTCTTCTCTGCTACAGGCATGCAAAAATCATTCATTCATTCATTATTTTCAACATGTCCCCAACAAGATACAGAGAACCTGTCACCAGTACCTGCCACCAAAAGCAAATTGAAGGAATATTCAAATATCTAGAGAACAAATTGTCGAGGCTGTTCTTAATTTCTTGTTGTGTGTTTAGATGATGAATTTGTTTTATGTAACAAGAAGTAGCTGCTATTTGCTACATATATACCTGAAAGCGGGTTGATTGGTTCTTGTTTGCAGTGTCTCTAAGCCACTTAAGAGCAAGAAGCAATGACGGGAAAACAGTACTGTTATCGCCAACCTTGGCATAAGTCTCTGTGTTTTCCATCCTTTCACCTTAATGAGTGCAAAAAACAATAGGACATCAATAAAATACCGATCAAAGGACAATCAACCAAAATCATTAATAACTAAAATAAGATGGATCCAATTTGTTTGATAGCAAGCACATCTCTCCTTAAGTCTAGTGCCTAAAATGTAATCGTGTAATATATACATCGCATAAAACTAGTCCTGAACACTTCTCCTAGTTTTCCTAAAGATACCTTTTTGTACAATCTTGTCCCATGTTTGTTGAATTGCTCTTTGCCAGGACAATTCAACCTGGGACTCATCTGTTGGAAAATACTGGCTTTCAAGTTTGTAGAGTTTGGGTATGTACGGTGCAAAGACAGCCTTGTGGAAGTGAATTCCTTTAAAACACAAAATAGTGATCAAGAAACCAAATCTTAATTTTAAGTTTATTCAATTACAGGCAACATAACTGTGGTATACCGTTGTTTGAACAAGTATTCAGAAGTGGAGATAAGAGCAGCATGGGATCACGTTGTGTCATACAATTGAACAGGATTATCTGTTTGTTCAAGAACATAGAGATTAGGAGATCTTTTAAAATGACAATAAACATGAAGAATTTGCAGCAACTTATTTTACCTGTATAGAATCTTTTTCGTTGGGTACTTCAATGTTGAACCCATCTGAAAATGTTTGCTGTAAATGTTTCCTTCTCTCATCATCGTGAAGATGATTATTAGAAATTGTATGTTGCCAAAGGTCCTTCTTGATCGCATGAGAATACCATTTTGCACACACCTCCATGCTTTCAGGTGTGTGTGCTCCATCCAAAAGAAAACTAGTCCTCCGGCTTTATTTCCACCTTCCATACGAATGTATGGATCCATAAAAATCTGTGCCCGTCCTTGCAACTTCACGGTTGCAAGACCTCTGCAGAACTCTACAGGCAAGGAGGTCTGCATTTCGTACCAAACAGGAAGAACTCACTTCTTTGCTATTTCCTTTGGAAGAACTAATCCATTTATGCATTTAAAGAGAAAGAAACAACCAACTTATCATCAAAAGAAAAAATCTAAATGACATAAATTATCTAAGGTGCTACATACGACCTGATTTATATGTGCATTCTCAAAGTGTCCTGTCCTCTGGAGCCAAGTGCGACACAACGCAATTGCAAGTCCTGCGTTAATATATTGGTGGTCTCCATCAAGTCCAAGCTTTAAACCATTCAACAAGTAGGGATCTAAAGGTGGGGCTACTTGCAAAGGTACCTGAAAGCAGAAAAAAAAAATACCAGCTTATTTGTAACAACATGCTTTAAAACCATCTCTTGAGTAACGAAGTTGAGAATCTATATTTCCATCCCCACTTGAATGGCAACCGAAGATCAACCCAGTAGGCATCACATTCAAATAAATCTTTGAGGTTCGCTAAACGAAAATGAAGACAACATATAGGCAATCTTGACTCACACTTAACTCAGAAGCCTTGTCCTTTAGAACAGACATAGCATCTTCCCTTTGTGAAACACTGAAAGCTGGGACGCCATGCTGAAAAGAGGAAATATAAGAAGTGGAAACAAGGGTAAAACGAGGATAGACTGAAATGGATTATCCCACTTGATCCATAGCAAGTCAGGGTTCAAGAAATTTAACTCTTAAATAAACAGGAACAATTCTGATATAACTATGAGCAATTTCATTGAAACTTATTAATATAGTACCTTGAAAATTCCAGCCTTATGCTCAGCAATGTCACCAAGGGTGTGTCCTGCAGTAAATGATTTAACTCCGAGTGCCAATTATTTAGAGAACACAAGAAATATAACTTTTAAGTATACAAAAACTGACCAAGAAATTCCATATGATCATGCCCTAAAGAAGTTCTTCCACATACAATAGGTTGTTGAACCTGAAAAAGAAAATATTGACCAAAAAATTCAAGTCTCGAGAACTGTCCTTTTTGTTAGATCAATTGAAACTGAAGCATCAAAACGCATTTGAAAGATGAAGTTTAATTGCAAGAACTATGATCAACTCTTGAGCAGAAAGCATACATACTCATCGATTATACATTTGTCTAAGATGGTAGGCTAAGATATGTAGTATGTTAAAGTAGGAGCAACCTTCAAAAATGAAGAACAAGGAGTTTGAGATAAAGAATACTCTTACCACATTTGTTGCGTCGTACTTTCCTCCCAAGCCGACTTCCACAACAGCAACATCAACCTGTTTGACACCATGTCTGCTTAATTTTTCTTCTTTTTCTGCTCATCAAAAAGTGGCTATTCGGATATAGATACTAACCTAAGATTTATATAACTATAAATGTGCTAATGTAAGATTTATATTTTTGACATTATGCATTAAGTATTAATTTCTCAAAATCTATTCCAAGAACTTCCAACAGGACATGTCATTTTTTCTTTAAGCAAAGAATGTGTACTCCGATAAGTACCTTTTCAGATGTTAATATTTTGAAAGCAAGCAAAGTATGAAAGCGGAAAGAGTAGGGCATTCGAAGTCTAGAACCTGTTCTTTCCTACAAGATAATGAAAAATATAAATTGTCATTGTTGTTTAATATATCCTCCTAAAACTTGTCCAGACCGGAGATCTAGAGGGAGCAGCGTACCTTCAGCCTGTTCCAACACCACCAGAAATAATTCAAAAATTTTTCTTTTGATATTTCCACCCTGACAAGACATGTAAATTCTAAATTAGTAAAATCAACACTAATAAGTCGTCCAAATATTCCTGTTTTCAATGATAATCATAATAAAAAATAAAATTTGTAATTAAATATATTAGTGGAAAGGTGGACTATTAACAACTCAATGATGATTTAGCAACATTTTCTTACTTAATATCTTAAACACTCTTATTATTTTCGATTAGGTTTAGATAGTACTAGAATTAAGATAAAAAAACCAATGGAAACCATTTTAAAAATATTTATACCAAATTCCTTTCTTGTTAAAAAGAATTACAAAAAAAGCCAAAAAAATAGTTCTTTATTTAACTACATTACGAATAAAAAATAAAAATAAAAATGTACCCATCCAAGCGAAATCTTTCACAGTAATCATGCAATCGACCGGTGAAAAGACCAGTGTGAAAGCCACAATTACGCAGGATTGATTCGATAAAGGCGCATGTCGACCCCTGCATGCATTACACCACCGCCAACATGAACATTAGCTGTGTCATATTAACAAACATTTACAGTACTCATGATCATCAGAAAGTTTCTAGGAAATTAGAAAACTATACCTTGCCCTTGGTGCCACCAACATGGATGATCTTCAATTCAGAAATGGGTCCGTCCAGCTCCAGAATCTACCAACACATATATAGCAAATGCAGATCACCAAGTACGTACTCAAAAAGAAAAAACAAACCCAAAGACATGAAACAATGAATCACCATACCTTCAAATACTCGTACATAGCATCGAATCCATCTCCGTTGTTAGACTCATCTGCGCGAACGCGTCTCGTTTCCAACGTTGAGAGCGCGTCGAGCGCTCGCGCGTAAGCCGATTGAGAGCAATCGACACCGTTTCCTGCCGATGTCATCAACATTCCGATTAGAACTAGACATTGCAACAAACAGATTACTACGTACGTACGTACGTACTACTCATGCCATGCATGCATGCAAAAGGCCGGTACTGGTGTATGAACCGTGTACATGCAAAACATGTACAAGCTCGATCATCAACGCAGGTGTGTGAGAAATGGGAGATACCTGATCCGGGCATGTCGACGGCGGCGAGCAAGGTAAGCTTTTCGAACCTCCAAGGAGCAGGGTGGAGGGTGTGGACATTGGACTTGTGTGAAGCAAGTAT
>JAURVB010010538.1:0-16162 GCA_033002965.1 Piper betle
CGAGTAGTTCGATCCTTTGTAACAGTTCTGGTCCGAGTTGAGAGTAAACCGGATTGGGGTGTTACAAATGCAATGGCCTCACGCAAAAGCACAAAAATTTCTAGGATTTTCTAGCGCAAAGGCATTGTGAGGGCGTCTTTGCACGGGAGAGTTTGCACGTACTTAAGGTTCGTATTTGTAGGGCTTTTGAATGACCTTAGAAACTATGTTGGTCCTAGGGGGGCTAGGCAACCATGAGGGATTTCAAACACACAAAAAACAATTTACACACATGAGAAACACGGTCCTAAATCTATATATAGATTTAGGACCGTGAGCATATGGCGTTGAAAATTGCAATGCTATATCGCATTGAAAATTGCAATGCCATATTGCGTTGAAATTTAGAACATGCAACCAAGTTCTGAATGCTTCTAATATATAGATATACATGAATGAAATATTATAAAGATAAACCAACATTAAAACACCAATCACAGGGACACATAATCGATGGAAAGGAGGGAAAAGGAGAGACATTTTTACCTCACAAGGGCTAAGGGGAGGTCTCTTGGGGCTTCCTATCCCAAGACCTAGGATCCCTAGTATTTGTCTTGGCTTAGAGAGGGCCAAGAACGGCCTAGAAAGGCTGGGGAAGGTAGTGGATAAGAGAGGGAAGAGGGGAAGGCTTGAGTGAAAGATCAAAGTGGTGAAAAGAGTCAGATTTGGCCTCGATTTATAGGATGAAAAATAGTCTTGTCACAAAGGCATCAGCCTCTACCAAGCTAGACCATGAAAAGTCAAAAAACTCAGGCATACGACTACTGAACCAAACTGGATGCAACAACCGAGTCAACTTCTAGCTCAAAGACGCTGGCATGGCACAAAGGCACCAGCATCAAAACCCTAAAGGAGGGAAAAGGAGAGACATTTTTACCTCACAAGGGCTAAGGGGAGGTCTCTTGGGGCTTCCTACCCCAAGACCTAGGATCCCTAGTATTTGTCTTGGCTTAGAGAGGGCCAAGAACGGCCTAGAAAGGCTGGGGAAGGTAGTGGAATAAGAGAGGGAAGAGGGGAAGGCTTGAGTGAAAGATCAAAGTGGTGAAAAGAGTCAGATTTGGCCTCGATTTATAGGATGAAAAATAGTCTTGGCACAAAGGCGTCAGCCTCTACCAAGCTAGACCATGAAAAGTCAAAAAACTCAGGCATACGACTACTGAACCAAACTGGATGCAACAACCGAGTCAACTTCTAGCTCAAAGACGCTGGCATGGCACAAAGGCACCAGCATCAGAACCCTAAATCCTCAAATTTTTATGATTTTCTAGCGCCATTGAGCTGGCCTCACGTAAAGGCACTAAAATTTCTAGGATTTTCTGGCACAAAGGTGTTGTGAGGGCGTCTTTGTGCAAACGTATTTTGCACGCCCTTAGGATTCATATTTGTAAGGCTTTTGGACGACCTTAGAAACCACGCTGTGAGTCCTAAGGGGGTTAGGATCAACCATAGGCAATTTCAAACACGCAACAAGAAATTTAGACTCGTGAGAGACACGATTGTAAATCTATATGGACTCGACTCAAATAAAAATTGAAAAATAAGACACAGGGTGCGTAGCATCCAACTGAACGGTGCTGAGCACTAGTGGAGATTAAAGTCATAGCTTGCACATACACACTATATTTAAACACGCAACAAAAAAGGTCGGCCAAGTAACTTGATTTGGGTCGGGACCGAACCGAAGCTAAAAGCATTTGGCAAAATACTTTGGTTTAACAAATACTTTATCAATTAAATAACAATAATAATAATTTAAAATTATGTTAGCATTAATGGGTCCATAAAATTATTGATTAACCACAACGTAAGACAGCTTGAAATGCATTGACAGCAGAAAAAAACTCGGTCTTTAATGTAACGGGTAGAAGAATAGATTAATAAGAGTAGATGTTTGATAATAGATTCAAAGACAGTTTTTTGATAATTTAATCAAAATTCTAGTGTTGCACCAAGGCACCACTATCGTGAAAGTGAACACAAGTGATGCATGTCAACATCAAAGAGACACACACAAAGGAATTTTACGTAATTAAGAAGTGAATATTCTAATTTACATTGTCAATGAGTTGATCATAATCCACTAAACTTATGTGCTTAAATACGAATATGCAATTAATCTAGGGTTTTTTTCTTGTTCTTTTCTTCTTAAATGGGTTTATACCGGACTAAATGACTATTGAACATGTGCAAAAAGAAAATGGGCTTTGGTACACAATATATCACGTAGCTATGGATCTCTTAAGCATGGGCTTTTGTACACTAATGATATGTTTGGTTAGCTTTAAATAAATATAAACGATATAAAAATTTTAATAGTCATCCTTATAAAAAGTAGTACAAACGTTATATATTTTTAAGAAAAATTGACACACGCTTGTTGAATTTTGTATTGAAATTAATCATAATCTTCATCAAGTGAACGACCATGTGCTCTCCCATGTATATAAAAAAATTTCCCCCTTTCAAATAAGAAAAAAGGGAAACTTAATTGCACATAGGAGAATACATGAGTGACCTACTTAAAATTAATCATGATTACTTTATGTCTCTATTTAAATTAATCATACTTAATTTAGACAAAATAATTTGCCTAATATTATTTTATGTATAAATATATTAAGTACATATATTATTAATAAGTTAATTATTTTAAAATTTGTATGTCATTTATATTATTTTTCATGTCTACCGAACAAACCCTAATATAAAAATGATCTTTAGCAATGGCCTAACACTAAACGGCGGCAAAGATACACAGTATAGATGTGACTTTGGCTATGAATCTGACAGAGACAAAGAACACTTCCAAAAAAGAAACAGAGAAAATAGCTTTCCGTGGCTAGCCCAATGCATAATGGGCCATAGCAAACTAAAATATGGGAAGCAGAACGGGCAAAATTAGGGTTGGGCATTAACAACGAATAACCGAGTACGTCTCCTGTCTGAAGCATCTGTGATTACCGAATTCGACCAACCGAATATGATCGAGTAAAAATAAATTAAACTTGGATATTTCTTTGGTCGATCAAATGACTGACCGAATGACAAACAAAAATTATAAATTAATAATATTAGTGATATTTTTAAAAGTTCATTACCAAATTATTATTGAAAATTATTAAATCTAAGGCATATTAATCTTAGTTTGCTGAACATTTTTATTGTAATATAACATTTACTTATTTAAATATTTCTTAAAGAAAAGCCATTTTAATATTTATTCTAATTAACATGCGAGAAAATCAGAAAACTTAAAAAATAATGATTATATAAATAAGATATTAGTTTTAGTGAAAAATATTAGTATCTATAGTAAGAAAAATGATTTGAGAATATAATAAATATAGAATAAAAATAAATTACTATATTGTCCGAATTTTGACCATCTTTGTCTGTGATTGACTTGATCAAAGAATTTTGATAGTTAGATATGACTTATTTTTTGTCTAAGGTTAACTAGATGAACATGGACTATTGTACGACATCCGACCAAGCAATACCTACTTAGGCAAAAATGATGTATATTTAGAGTAAGAAATTGTCAAGGTACCTAATGCATAATTAATTTTTTGAAAAAAAAATACTCCTTGGACATCCAAGATGCAACGTGAAGGCTTCAATGACAAAATTAAATAGCATGTTTTCAAAACTTGAAAAAGCCACTAATATTACAAAAACGTTAAGTTTTAGCTAAATTATGACTTTAGCCAAAAAAATGCCAGTGTAAATGGACCCCCGTTAAACACTACACCTCCCCTCAATGCACTCATCGTTCCCGCTGGATGCTAGGCCTTCTTCACCGCTGGCCTCGGCCTATACTACGGCTACAGACCGTGACCTCCCAGCCATCACTAACCAATCTCCGCCCTGCCGGCCGCGCATGCCTTCTACCCGTTGCTAAAAATCAACATCGCAGACAAATAATAAAGGGTGAAGTAGAGTCCAGATCAAGTGCTTCTTGGCATACAAGAAGGGTAATTACTCTTTTCGTAACCCTTTTGCATGCCAAATCTTCGCACACTCCTTTGAGCCCGGCCTTGCATCTTAGCATACATCCATTCATCCACTCCTCAATTAAATAAATCCCCTCTTCAAATCCTGATGCTAGTTTAGTTGTGACAAGGTTTTATGAGAACATTTACATGTGTGCTCTACCGTACTGCTGCTGTTGTGTGTCTGGTTTTTCTCATCCTGTCGGTATTATATGCAAAGTTGTTGGACACTCATCATCAGGTTTACAGACAGTAAATTGTTAGATGCAGCAGTCCGCTTTCATTGTCATAAATTGCAAGGCAACATAAAATATAATGGAACAACTGCAGCTGTAAACGGACCAAATCGATTTTTGCCAATACACACTAAGAATGTAGTATAATATTTGAAAAAAAAGGGAGCATCAGAAGCCAAGATCACCAATAATCTCTACTAGACCTTTATACCAGAGCTGCCATAGAATTACATCAGAGCTGCCCAAAACCATGCCAAGCAAGCCCACCAGATTAGAGAGCCATTTCAGCCTGCAATGCTGCAAGTTCATCTTCCTCCTCTTTGTTCTTCTGGGCTGCAGGCCGTGTGGGTCGTCTACCAGCTGGGGCGTATGGTACTGTAGCCGGGGCAGTGGTAGCAGGCTGCAGAAGCTGTTCCTCCAATTCAGCTCCCTCCAATTCCTCCAGCTCAGCTTCAAGCTCATCCTGGAAGGGAAAAGAAAATCCTTACTTGGAAACAACAGTGCACAATGGAAAATGCCAAGTAAGCGTAAGAGATAATGACCTCATCAAAATCAGCTGCAGCACCAATAGGAGTCGATAGTGCTTCCTGGATCTGCTTCATGTTCTCGGTTTGCTCGTTGATCTCATCCATTGTCTTATCCACATCATCAATGTTCCTACGGAAGATATGACATGAAGAGCACAAAATGAGATGAAAAAATACTGCAGGCACTTTAAAGAGGAAAAAAACAAAACAAAGCACAGGCAATCTGACAGAAGTAAAAGACAACTAGAATGCATCAAAGGAAAAGATCAAATAATTGTAATTTTGGACATATCTCATGAACGACAAAAGACACCAACATTATTTAATATATTTTACGAGCTGCTGCTTCTATTACAGCAAAAACCAAAAAGGCTTTGGCAACAACACACCCACAATGTTTTTTTCTGGTAGTTAACAACACATTCTCATGCCTATAAAAGAAATTTCTTCTTATAATTATATATAGAAGCGATTATCGGAAAACAAAACTAAGGTATGATAATCATCAGCTTCCATTTAAACCCTAAAAACTGGGGTTAGTGCTCAAATGTTAAGCATTTATATCCTTCCACAGAACCTCCACCCACATCTTTATTTGTCTCCTAAACAAGATAAATATGGTAATATTGATTAGAAACACTTGGAAAACTGTAACTTGCCCAATACCAAATTTAGATTCACAGGAATTTTTGAACACAAAAAATCAAATGTTCTAAACATAATACACAATGAACTACTAAGCATACAACTCAAATCATAATCAAACTTACAACAATAGTCCTGAAATACAGTTAGCTGATGCAATGAGATTATGCTAAGAAAAATCAGAACTATTCTATCATAACTGCAAATCATAATCCAAAGGGAAGTGCCGTAACTTCTTACATATAGAAGCTTCTATTTCTTTACTTTGAACAAGAGACACAATGTTACTAACAGATAAGATAGGTAAGCAGTAAACCCTCATCCAAGAGAAAGAAACACCCAAAATGGAGGAACAATTTTAAGTTCATCAATTTAATTGCTAATCATATTTTCAGCTCCCTCAACTCTTGTTAAATAAAATTCCACCTTAAATAGTTCCGTCTAACTCAGACAATTCTAAGTGAATTTAACATAAACCATTTTTTGAAATACCACAATTAGACCAACATTCATAAAAATCTGTAACATGAAACAGTAATAAAGTCCCCCCAAAAAAATAATAATAATAATAGTAGCTACTTACGTTGCCTTTTGCATTGCTTTCATGGCAGAAGCTCCTGTTCTCAACGCATCTACAGTTTCTGTTGTAGCCTTTGCACCTTCCAACAGTATCATCTAAGAGAATAGAAGAGAATATGACTATTATCAAAAAATGAATTACAAGAAAAGAAAAAGAAAAACAGAAAACTCAACCAATTGACTATTTTAACATCAATTCCAATGAACTTGATAAAGCCAGATATTCAGGGTTACCTGATCATGGATTCGCAGCTGAAAATTTCCAAGCTGCTCAACTTGCTGTTCATACAGTTTCTTTCTCTTAAGACATTGTATGGCAGCTTTAAAGAAACATAAAGAAAAAATGTTACAAAATATCGATTGATGCCTCATTAATAGCCTAACAAATGCCAATATATATTTCGTGATCATGGATTCTAAAAACGAGAAAAATAGAAAAATAAAAATTCTAAATTCTTTTATGGCAGCAACTAAAATTCAAATTCGAAAATACATAATAGAACATTTGCTCTATGCTCACCAAAATACTACTGGATTTCAATTAAGAACAGAATCCAATAGAAAGTCCACTATCCTCAGTATTATACACCCAAAGATTAAATTAATATATCCATTTTTTCATAGAATTCAAGGTATGGCAGCAATTAAAACCATATACTACATTAAAAAAATGCACATCATCTTTTTTGCTTTATGATCACTAAAAGCCTAAAGGTACAATTAGTAACTGAGGCCAGTAGAAATTTCACCATCCTCAACGCTATACTCTAAAGAAAAGGTTAAAATTTCCATTCTTTGAAACAAGAGTTAATTAATGGAAGAAATTATAGCCAAATATTCAAGTTCTAAAAAACAGATTCCCTATCGTCGATGCTGTACAGCCAAAGAATAGATTAAAATCTTCAACTCTTCACAGTCAAAATTTAAGGTAGACCAGCAATTAAAACCAAATACTCAAATTTCAATTTGCACATTAACTACCACTTAAGCCCTAAGCACTGTTTGAACAATAGCTGAGGCAAATAGAAATTTTGCCATTCACAACACCAAATCCTTTCAATGGCCATTCATTCAAACACTCAAATACGAAAAGGCACAAAAAAAAGGACACCTCTTTTGTTTTGCTCTTGAGTACTCTTTGGCCTTCTCTACTTCGGCAGCCGCTTTTTTAAGAAGGACATTCTCCTTCTTTTCAAGCATCTCAAGTGTCTACATTGAAGTAAATTCATACAACAAAAATAAAAACCAAAAAACAATACCGATCAATATAATCACAATTAAACCAAAAAAAGGAATACCTCATTCAACTTGTCCAAAGTCGCCAAAGGATTGGTTTCCTGCTTGGGCTTACCAAAAAGTCTGGTAAACATGGCTACTCTCTCGTTTTAAAATCTCACCCTACATGAACAAAACCAAATCAATATACAAATATAACTGAATTAATAGAAAGGTTGCACAAAAAAGATTTCCTTCGGGAATGAAAGACCCAACCAATTTCGGAAAGGAATCAGAATCTCACCTGTTTTTTTTGTCTTCCTATCCCGCCGCCGGTGGGGCTGCTCGGTCGCCGGAGATGGACGTGGTTGATTGGTTAGCGGGAATTCTTTTTGAACAAAGTTGGGTTAATAGGAATCGAACATCGGAAAACAGAAGAGATCAACGTTGGAGGAAATTGGATCGGAGGAAATTCGACACAGATCGAGAGGGGGCACTGGAGGGACTTAGCAAGGAAGGAAATGAGGGGACTTTTATTTATTGCGAGGGCGGTGGGGCTCTTCTGTGAAAGGGGGAAGAAAAAAGTTTCCCTAAGTAATCCATTCGCTGCTCTGTATTCGTATATCCGTATACGAATCTAAGTGTGATAACCCGTGCGCTGCGTGGATTCTGTAGATAATTTATTTTGACTTAGATTTTGATAATTTAAAAGAATTAAAAATTTTATAAACTTTATGACAACTCAAAGTAAAAATATTGATTTTTTATTAGTTAATAATTTATTTTTTAGGACGTGCTAGGATACAAGTGACTTCTACCAAATATATTTTAATGTAAATTTTATTACATTAGTTTTTTTTCATTACAACCCTTATTTACTAGTGATGGATAAATTATTATTTTTATAAAAATTCAATAATGTACATGTGACGACTTAAAATAAAGATTAAATAAATAATATTTTAAAAAAAGAATACATAATTAGATAAAATTATTAGTAAAATATCTTTAAAATATACTTTATGAAATCATAGTAATTTTTTTTCAAAAAAAAATTTATTGAAACAATAGAACTTTTTACAATATAACTTATCATAAAAATAATATTTTTTAACACATCGTAAAGTTAATGATTGATTATTGGTTAGCATAGATGTCAAACAAATGAAGGAACTCAAACATTACTGTCTTTTTTGTATAAATAATATGAAAGATAAGAAGCTAACGTGTAAAACCTAGGTCGTCCTCTAAAGGGTTTTACTGTCTGTTCGATTGTTACCCGAGGCCTTTTTACCGTGGTTCGTGTATGGTATGGTATAAATTTACTCAGCCTTAGTCTCCTTTGAAGCTAAGTACACCTGCTTGTTTGGATGCTACAAACCTAGTTTTTATTATATTTGGTCTAATCTAAGTCATACAGAGTTAGATGTTACGACTGTGTCTCTCAAATGTTTGTTATGTGTTTGAGTGTGTTTGATAACTCTTTCAGAGTGTCCTAACCCTTCTTTGGGACCTTCAGTACAATTCTCGAGGTAGACCCAATCGTTTTATAGTAAAAACCCTAAGTTTTTAGGTCTTGGGCTAACCAAGCCCATACCTCTTTAGATAATTTAATGCATACTTCTTTATCTAATCCAACCATGAGTATGGTACCCATACCTATGACATCACCAAGTCAACCCATACCTCTTTAAGTATAACACTCATACCTCTGATATCACCAAGCCAACTACCTTTTTTTTCTATAAAACTCATTCATTCCCTCATCTTTTCACAATTTCTCCTTCCCTCCTCACCTCTAACAACCTTCTTCTCCTCCCCTTAGCCTTCTTCTTCCCCTTTGGAGCTCCAATCACCCTCCTCTACATTTCTATCCTCCTAAGATGGTAAGCTTTGAGGTTGGATACCTCAAAAGACCTCTTTTTGGTCTTCCCTCATCAATTTTAGGTTTGTACTGCCTATATTGCTCGTTGTTTCATGTTTATCACATGCATTTTGTTTTTTTCATTTTTATGACATTTTTAGAATGTAGATCTTTATGTTAGGAGTATTTTTAGTACTCATGTATCTTATTTGGCCATGTAAATAAATAGATATGTTTTTTTATAATGCACATATGCCACTGATCTACTCTATTTCAATATAAAAACCTTATATTGGCATTATCTTGTTAAATTTGTATGATTCTTATTTTGTTGCACTTATAACATGTATATCTACAACTTTTGTGTTGGGTGTTTTACCTATCATGACCTAGAATTTGCATGTATGAGGGTAAACAGTGAGCATGATCTATGATTGTGTTATATGTTAAGCCACCAATTTTAAGCTAATAAAATAAGATAAACATATATTATTCTCCAATAAATATCTAATTAAAATACATAAATTTTGGAAATAGGAAAAAAATTATCTAGGTATATTTTGAAGGTGTTTACCTGGACAGTGTAAAGATGCAGGGCGAAAACCCTATTTTTTTCACTCCCGTTGTAAATTACTTTAAAATAGGCTAATCATTTTGGATTTGAGTGAAACTTGGTCCACACGTTACCCTATGTCTCAATAGCACTGTAGCCAATTTTGGGGCAATTTGGGTAGGGTCCCAATTTTATCTGTGAATTTCCAAGTTGTTAGGGTCCAGATAGTTCCAAAAATATCTCATCCAATGATCCAAATTGTTTGATCAACTTAGGCACATTTACAGAGTAAATTAAGCCAAACTCTTATTGGGCTCAAGCTTTGTGTGTTAGATAACTAGGCCCGCTAACCCAAGCTCATTTGGTGTCGTCTAGCTCATAAACGAACAGTTACAAAGTTGGTGGGCAGCTAGGAACACTATTCCAGTACCTTAGGGCTGAGTTTAATGGGCCTTGTTCCCTTTTATTGGTCATGGGCTAGCCATGGTGGAATTTACCTATGAACTTTAGTGTAAGGGCCCACCCGTCTAAATTTTATCCCATTTGAACATTGTTAGGCCCATCTGAAAAATTGTATGTGTAACGACCCGCCATTTTTCACGATATTGTGGGCCTAACTGGCTAGTTGTTACTCAAAAGTAAGTAATTATGTCAAACATTTTTTATAAATAATAACATACATAAACATCCCACAGTCTTGGACCGTTTCCCAGCAGCCACACTTATTTCTCAATTTAAAAGAAAAGGAGTCCTCATATTTATTTTGCTCCATACTCTGGATGTCAATCACCTAATCTTGTATCTGCACACCTGCGGAGGCAATTCCGCATTAGTGATTACAACACTAAGTAGTATAATAGATAAAACAAAACAAGTACATTCCACTATTTCCTTATGTTTATTTTAATATGCGGTGGAGCGATTCCGCTATACTCCAAAACAATGCGGAGGAGGTGTCCGCTGTGATCCGCACACCCCGGCCGTAGCCTTTTTATGGGGAGGCTACCACTACCGTCTCCAGTGCCAGTGCCTCGCACACCCCGGCCGTAGCCTTTTTGTGGGGTAGCTATCACTGCACTCGGGTGATTGCTATGCCCCGTTTGTGGGGAAGCTCTCACTACCAATTCTAGTGCCAGTGCCTCGCACACCCCGGCCGTAGCCTTTTTATGGGGAGGCTATCACTGCACTCCAGTGCCAATGCCTTGCACACCCCGGCCGTAGCCTTTTTGTGGAGCGGCTATCACTGCACTCAGGTGATCGCTATGCCCCGTTTGTGGGGAAGCTCTCACTGCCAACTCTAGTGCCAGTGCCTCACACACCCCGGCCGTAGCCTTTTTATGGGGCGGCTATCACTGCACTCAGTGCCAGTGCCTCACACACCCCGGCCATAGCCTTTTTATGGGGCGGCAATCACTGCACTCTAGTGCGATGGAGGAATCGCTGTGCCTCACTCACCCCGGCCGTAGCCTTTTTATGGGGCGGCTATCACTACTCCAAAACAATATCGATGCATTACATGATTCACACACATAACACGACCCAGTGTCGGACTGAGTCAATTCATTAACCCCGGTTGCACTTCGTGCATGGTGGTCGAATCTGGGCTCAGGCCGACCTAGGCTACCAACAAGGAAAATACGATGTTCTACCTATTATACGTACCTGATTTGTGATTACGTCTGACTGTGATCCGTGAACCCTAATACAGTAATGGGGAGGTCGCCTGGGACGGAGATGAGGGATGAAATACTCACACAGTAATGGGGAGGTCGCCTGGGACGGAGATGAGGGATGAAATACTCCCTCCTCCTGCATATATATACACTTCAACCATTCCCTCCATTAAATTCTCATACCCCATCATCCATTGGTATTTCCTAGGTTCAATGACCCCTTCATTAAATTCTCACACCCCATCATCCATTGGTATTTCCTAGGTTCAACGACCCCTTCATTAAATTCTCACACCCCATCATCCATTGGTATTTCCTAGGTTCAACGACCCCTTCTCCTTTTTTAAAGAATAAATGACGGCTAGGGTTTGTGGAAGCACCCTTTCATCATAATTCCTTTAACCGGGTAATTGGGTAATTAACACGGTTCACTTAACCTTTTCACTCAACCTCTTAAATGGTATGGTTCACTTAATTAATGTGTTCGACTCGACTGATTCAACTAGAATCGTCCGATTAGAAATTACTTTTCAATTTAACTGGGTAATTCATACTTAACCAGCTAAAAAAATTTTTTTTTTTCCGGGTCTTTACAGTATGGTAATCCCATTTGATTGAAACCCGAGAATTGCTTAAAGCTCACTAAGTGAACATGAAACCAAAACTTTAATTAAGTTACCTAATAAAGTTTAACATTTCACTTATGACCTAATTAAGATAATTAAGTGATTTTTAAGTGTTGATCTTGAGTGGAGACTTTGCCTCATTTTGCATTCAGATGTGACCCGATTCTTATTCATTTCTATCTTTGTGCTATGTATCATAGGTAAGCTCACCGACTAGAATATAGAGCTCTACTCATCTAGATTCATAAGACACTCAATTTACTTCATCTTTACTAACTCCATACGTGTTGACTTTAACCGTGTTTTAGACGTAGGATGACATCAGTAGAGTTTTATCAGTCCCTCTGACTGTTGGGCTATTTAGCCTTGTTTTCTACAACGTCGTGTAATACAAACTTTTAGGTTAAAACCCTGTGATGGTTTTCAAAAGATAAAATCCAGAAACTATGTATTAAATCCTCTCCCAAGCCTATATGTATCCATATGAGGGTTTATGGCTGTTATGAGTACGAGTGTGTACAGGATGTAAGGGCCGCACTAGTACTCCTTCAAACCCTGAGATAGTGCAGAGTATGAGGGTATAACATAATGTTGTACATTTCCTAAATTTGTGACACTAACTTAACTGTTCCTTTTGCCACTCGAGTACCGTGACGGGTATAACATAGAGGATGTATAGGGCGTCAAGTATTATATGTATGAATATATATATATATATTAGTCTTTTGTATGTGCCAGCACTCGTTTAAGTATATTTGCTTACCACTCGAGTAGTGAGGCAATCTCTTAAGCTTATGATAAGTTCTTGTTGGTAATGGAATACCTATGTAACACCCCGTTTTGGCTCACCCGTGAACCGACCCGAAAATGTCACCGGCGACCGAACCGTTCGCTAATCTACTAGATTTGGTTAAGCCGACCCGGATCTACTCTCGGCGTCTCAAGATGGAGATGCAAATATGAAATGCATGAATGGGAACGATTGGGTTCTAACGCGGTCCTACATGCATGCTATAATGTACAAGCAAAATAAGACAAAACAACAAATGAGAAACCAAAAGAAAATATATACTATTTTATGAAAATACGATAACACATAATAATCTACCATGACATTAAATCATTATCTCATTCGTTTTTACCCGAGCCGAGTCTGAACTCCAAGGCTCACTACTCATTCATATTTATCAGTTTGTTTCATAACAAGTAATTCATTCAAAGCAAACACATCAAAATTATCATTTACATAACAATAACACACCATCATTATACATATGTTACACGCGGCAGGTACATGTGTGCGTGGTTCCGTGCTGCTCCTCCGCAGTCCCGACAGCTTTCATCGCTCGCATTCCTCACCTACATATATATAGAAAAACCGTCAGTAACGAGTGTTACCGGCCTGGAAAATAACTAATATCAATCTGGCACAGGAGAGCAAACTCTCCTGTTGAATCAAAACCATATACTTCCTCAAGAACTCTCATCAGGGCACATACAGGAGTCGTCGCCCTCGGGTCAACAACGTCCCCCTTTCTTTCTCATTCTCATACCTTGGCCATTTCTCTATCGCTTCTCGCATCAAATTTCATTCCTTACCACCCTCTGCACCTTCCATATTACTCCTGGCCTTGAGCACAAAGGCCAAGCACTCTCAGGCAGTCGCCTTCAGTACCCTTTGAACCACAAGTCTAGACATGTGCTGCATTGCAGTACCCGTAAACCTCCACACTTCTCCGGGTTTGAGGAACTCAAAGGTGGAGTTGTCCGGATCCTTCGGGAACGAAGTGGGTTCTCCCCAGCTCCAGAGCCCGCTCTTCCGAGCACACGCCCTATCTGAAGATGTGGCCACAAGTAACCCTCATCCCATCTCTCACCGAAAACACAAAAACTATACATATATAGGCCTGGGTTGGGATTTATACAATAGGCCCGAAGGCATCGTGAGCTGGATCTGAAGTTTGAAAACAAACTCGAGGGATCTCATCCTTGAGGGTTATTAATCCGAAATAAAACTGTTGGCTAAATGGCCCGAGTTAAGTGGGATCCGATAAAACGCCACTTAACTCGTCTTGCACATGATAAATCAAATATACAATAGAGTAGCGTAAAACAGAGAACGAGTCCTAAACGGACCTGGTAGAAGCTCCAAACGGGTCCACGCGCCTATGCGGCGAGCTCCTACACCGTACCTACACAATCAAGCTAAAAACTAACGCCCGCATGATGAATCACACATCCTATAGCATGCACACACAATCAACACAATCACGCATCAATCAACACACATCAACCTATATCAATTCTAGCAAGCCTACTTAGGCTAATTTGCATTAGATCATGATCATTACCTAGTTACCCTAATTTATTTCTTAGCCTCCATTTTTAACACCACTCAATCAAGCAAATTTCACATTTTATCCTTAATCAAATCTACATTTATATATATTATTATAACATACAATTCACCAATCCTAGCATGCAATTCTAATAATCAATACTTTCAAATAATTAAATTAAAATAAATTATACCTCGCGTCGTCGAAAATCGGCGACGGCTAAGGTTTCCGTTTCGTGGCTCGAAACTCGAATTCGGCACCTCGCCGTTGCCGACGTTTCCCCACCATCCCGACCACCGTCGAGGCCGGCTACAGCCCCGATCGGAGCACGCCACCGCCGCCACCCATTTTTGACGCCACCACTGACAGCCATCGCCACCCCGGCTACCTTGTTTGACACCACCATTGGACCAAACTCGTCGAACTGTTGCTGATAAACCCCTGATTGCCCCGTCCCAAATCACCGTCGGAATTCACCGGAAAACTGCCGACACTCATCGAAAACTGCCGGAATCGCTGAAAAATTGGATTCGTGGGAAATTCGCCAGATCATCCGCCGAATGCACCCGGTCCAATCTGATCGGACTTCGGACGGCGCTAGGTGCCGAATTCGAGTTTTGAGCCACGAAACGGAAACCCTAGTCATTGCCGATTTTCGACGACGCGAGGTATAATTTATTTTAACTTAATTATTTAAAAGTATTGATTATTAGAATTGCATGCTAGGATTGGTGAATTGTATGTTATAATAATATATATAAATGTAGATTTGATTAAGAATAAAATATAAAATTTGTTTGATTGAAGTAATGTTAAAAATGGAGGCTAAGAAACTAATTAGGGTAACTAGGTACTGATCATGATCTAATGCAAACTAGCCTAAGTAGACTTGCTAGAATTGATATAGGTTGATGTGTGTTGATTGATGCGTGATTGTGTTGATTGTGTGCATGCTATAGGATGTGTGATTCATCATGCGGGCGTTAGTTTTTAGCTTGATTGTGTAGGTACAGTGTAGGAGCTCGCCGCCTAGGCGCGTGGACCCATTTGGAGCTTCTACCAGGTCCGTTTAGGACTCGTTCTCTGTTTTTACGCTACTCTATTGTGTATTTGATTTATCATGTGTAGGACGAGTTAAGTGGCATTTTATCGGATCCCACTTAACTCGGGCCATTTAGCCAACGATTTTTTGAATTAATAACCCTCGAGGATGAGATCCCTCCAGTTTGTTTTCGAACTTCAGATCCAGCTCACGATGCCTTCGGGCCTATTGTATAAATCCCAACCTAGACCTATATATATGTATAGTTTTCGCGTTTTCAGTGAGAGATTGAATGAGGGAAATCCGACTAACGTGCTACGCGAGCGAGCACGTGTGAGTCGATAGTGGGCTCTGGAATGGTGTGCGGGCCATTTCACTCCCGAGGGATCCTGACAACTCCACCTTTGAGTTCCTCAAACCTGGAGAAGTGTTGAGGTTCACGGGTACTGCATTGCAGCGCATGTCTAGACTTGTGGTTTCAAAGGGTACTAAATGCGACTGCTTGAGAGTACTCGGCCTTCATGCTCAAGGCCAAGAGTAATATGGAACGTGCAGAGGGTGGAAAGGAATGAGATTTGATGCGAGAAGCGATAGAGAAATTGTAAAACCCACGACTCGAGTCAGGGCTTTATAATTGTTAGCCGGTCGGTTTGACCGTAGTTTGAGTCGGTTCAGCTTTCAGAACACGTGTGCGGGGCCGAGGCCGACCGTGCGCACGTGCTATGAGGGTTTATGTATACCCAAGTATCGATGATAGCGTCAGATACGCATCAGCAGACTGAGTTATCAGTAGATATGAGAGTATACAGTTGATGATTTTATTTTATTTTTA
>JAURVB010010539.1:0-183840 GCA_033002965.1 Piper betle
AATATGGCTTCATAAGCTTTCAAAAGAACACTTTAATTTCAACGGATATTTTCTTGGCGGAAATTGATCTGGGTGTATGTAGATGTGAGTATGAAATTAAGTCCAACTGATTAGACTCACAACCCACAAGTTAGGAGAGCTGTTCATCAAAACCTTTAACTTCTAACCTCCAAAGACAGATAACTGCCTTACAAATTATAGACCTTAGTGATGCCATTGATGCTTTTGCAGGTCAATGTGCTATACCAAAACAGATAGTACAGTGAATTATTTAATTAACTTATTTAATATTCTAAGACCATATTATTATCATTAAAATTTCATTTATATATTCCATATAAGTTTCTTAATGGACCACTCAATGGCTCAACCAAGTAATGAACCAGAGAGAGGGGATCAAGTGGACCACATGCCAAGAATAAAAGCTCCAAACTGCTACTAATTTCTCGCTTTAAAAATTTTGTTTATTTTAACTCGAGAAAAAATTCATCGGATTAACTCAAATACTCTTATTTAAGTCAGATTCGATCCTATCCATAGGTTATGTGACTCCAAATTGATACGGTTTAATCCATGATTGACTCCATTTGTTTTTGAGTCAAGAAAAAAATTATTAAAATGATATTATCCGTCTTATCTCTTAGCTGAATAAACATATTTTGATAATATAAATCATATATTTATCAATTCAAAGTCATAGAAAAATGTACTCATTTCATACTCCAACATTCCATCAACAACCATATCTTAATCGTTTTTTCTATTATGCTACAAAATTAACCACTTCCCTAAAAAATAATTTTTTCATATACAAGGGGGAGAATTAACAACAGTTCTCTTAGAACTTATATACAGTATTGTGAACCAAGATGATGTTATCCTGTGATAGCTTCGTATCATACATATATCCTCCCCTTCTACAAGAATAGCTGGAACCAGATGCAACAAGCTATTTAATATACACATTATTTGTGTTATATATATCCGATCGATAATTAGGGGCCACTGAATTTATGCTCTTTCTATTATATATCCTTAATACTAATTAACCTGGACTAGAGAATTGATTATATGAATTAAAATTGATATGTATTGTTTATTAGGAGATCATGATACTATTATAATAAGGGTGACATAAAGAAAGAATTTGATAACAACAAAATATAAATATGAAGACAGCATAACTCTTTAATTTAAGAAAGATTTTCTCAAACTTATATTATGTGTTAAAAAACCTGCTAGCAAATTCATTAGAGAGCCAAAATTGTAAATTTCAATTCAACATAAAAACCTAAACATATATATAGAAAAAAAAACTTGTATATAAATCTTGAGACCTCTTATGCATTTTTCTAAATTAATAGTTCACATCCAATATTCAATACTATCTCTTAATATTTTATTCAACTTTTTATTTACCAAAAAGACTCTAACATTAACCCTGTGTGCATGCGTGCATGGGAGGCACCCATGGTTAACAATATGTATTGTTTAATTTGGATCTATAGGAGCAAGTTGGGAGGATTTATTTTTGTGTATTGGGATGTGGGCAGCAAGTGTGCGGGTTGAATAGGAGTAGATGAGGGGCCTGGCTCGTATGAAGGACATAGAATAGTGGTAACCATAAAACTAATCTTGGTTTAATTTGATTAAGCCGACACTAAACGTCAAGCAAGTGTGGAAGGTGACGACTGGGATGATTTCATGGGAAGACCAGTTGGGATTAAAGTATAGTTTTCTGATCAGTTTATGAACAGTATTATAAAATGGTAATAATAACTTAAAGTTAATCACATCAAGAGCTATATATATATATGTGTGTATATATATATATGTATATATATTGTTAGAGATGTTGTTATACCTATATCTGCCATTGGGAGGTACTTTACTTTAAATCAGGACTTTCTGGTTCCATCTTACGGGGACAAATGGTCCCTTTCTCTTAAACATCCCACGAGATTTGGACTGAATCAATTTAATTTTGATGGTACTCACGTAATTGGTTCATAAAAATCTTTTGCTTAGGAGACCACCTAATTTTATTCTCACACTATATGTTTTTCTTGACTGAGATTATGAATTGTTCAATTTATAGTTTAAAAACTTGTGACTCTAATCCGTCTTGGCAATTACCGTAGTAGGGTTAATTCAGAGTCGACTTCAAGCTGACTCGAAATCATTTGCACTATTTTTAAATTACAAGTTATATAAAATTAATTTATATTTTTTTATTGACAATTAAAATTGATAAATATATAATTTATATTATTTTAAAATATTAATTTAGCCAAGTTAAAATAAAAATAATATGATTTAATAGTTTTTATTATTTAACTCGGTAAGTCTATAAAATCTATCACACTTCCATTCATCAAGTTTCGGGAAGCAATGGAATGGAGTAATTCAGAGAGTCTTTGGTAAAATTATATTTAAACTCTGGCAATGTTCATACATTGCTGATCTTAAACCCGGGGAACAAGAATAAAGTTGGCATCAAGAAGGTCACTCTTATCTACTAAAATTCTACCGTTATAATGAAATATAATTTAAGATCTACAGTTGAGGGGAAGAAGACGACGATGAATGGTTAGAAAGCAATTTCATGTGCATATATTGAGCTTATAAGAAGTCCAGTTTGAAGGTCCTCTTTCCATCTAGTTTGGATCCCTCATGGGAGTTCATAGAAGAGTGTATATGAAAAAACTAAAGCAAGGTAGCTGCAAAAGAAACCCTGAAATGGGACCATCGGCTCCCTGTCTCACATGGGATTACATGATGCGTTTTCAGGCACATGGAATGATCCGGAAATCTCAATTAGCTAAGAAATTGTTATCAGTCCCGTCTGAAAGCAAATTTGAAACATCTATCCAGCATTTTATGTAAGTGCGGTTGCTGTAACATCTCGTGGTAAGGGAGTCCCCTCCCCCATGGATGGCCAGGTGGGGAAGATGCCGACAATGAGTAATACAAAAATGGGTACTTCAGATTTTTTTTTGTTTTTTAGAAAAACCCAAGTTATACACATTAATATTATTGAAAAATATTTGAAGATTGTTTTGGGAAAAAATAATATAGAAAGGAATTATTTACAAGTATCAGTTTAAGCTGATATAAGAGTAGTTATTTAGATCATGTAGTCTTATTTATTAAAAAAGTTGACAATGTTGCCTTTATCATGATCAAAGTGTACACTTGCAATTTAAGTGCTGATAATTATTTTTGTTGACATAAGATCAGCAGTTAGAGTTTGTACTACACTTTTCCATATTTAAAATGGTATACATATTACCTAACACAATAATTTATATAATAAAAAATATACAGATGTATAGTTTATATTGTTTTATTTCTTGAAAATAATATTAAAAATTTCTCCGGACAAGATCACATGACATAATTAGGAGTTTCTACTGTATAAGCCTATGCGGACACATTAGTATTCGCCAAAAATTTTTTAAAAAAAAGATACAAGAAATGAGAAACTAATGATGAGGTTGAGAAATATAAAGAAAAAATATGAAATATCATGAAAAAATATTAAAATTTTAGATTTTTCTAGCTCTCGTGCCAAACTCTCCTCCTGCCTAAGGAAATTTTGTTCTCGTTTAAGTGGGTGTGTTTCTACAGGGAAGCCTATATAGTGTAATTAGTGTTTTTAAAAAATATTATAGATCAAGATTAAGGAAATAAGAAACTAGTTTTAGGCATTATAATGTGTCTCCAAAGTCAAAAGCCATAAAACTCGTCCAACAAGCTTTAAATCAGTTGATCTGTACTACTCATAATGAACCTAATTTCCCCTCAACTCTTACCTCTTCAACCCTCTTTGAGTTTTGGTCCCCTGCCCATCAATCTCAAGTTTTGTTTGTCCCAGCCACACCCACAAATGCTTGGAAGGAACAAGTTCACATGAGCCTAACAAGATATATCACCGGGATGGTCCTACATATAAAGCTCCCCCTCCCTTACCTTCCCTCCCCTTAGCAGCCTCTTCTCTTTCTCTTTACCTTCTACCAAAATCTCTGCCCACTACCTTAATCTCCTCAATGGTGGCCTTCCCTTCCATTTCCATTTAGAACCTGCACTACTCTGCAAGTGGAAGCTGCAGCTGCAGCTGCACATGTACTGCTACAGGTGCAGAAGGTCAAAAAAAGAGCACCCTACTCCTCTCATGACCTCTCTTCCCCGATTATAATTGATTATTGTTTCTGAGATCCACACCTCCTTCATAACTTGTGACTCAAATCCAAAACACCAGTCACCCATCTTCTACTCTTGATTGTATCCACCACCACAAGATTTTGCAAAGGGAATTGCACCAGATTCCAATCAGATTGAACAGTACTACACCTGCTAGCTGCTGCAGCATCAGTGAAGATGGTCCTGATAGAAGATAAAGAATTAGAAGAATACGCCGAAGAGGAAGACGAAGAAGAAGAAGATAAGGAGAAAGAAAGCTTTGAAGGCGGCACAACAAATAGTACCACTACTGTTCCCCCTAATTCGTTCTTCTACCAAACAATTACTTCTTCTTCTTCCTCGACGCAGAGCAGGTGGGTTGGTGGTGGCGCCGGCGAACCGTCATCGACGGAGACGGGGACGGCGGTGGTGTTGGAGAAGGAACACATGTTCGACAAGGTGGTAACGCCGAGCGACGTCGGGAAGCTCAACAGGCTGGTGATACCGAAGCAGCATGCCGAGAGGTATTTCCCACTGGACTCGGCGGGGAGCGAGAAGGGCCTCCTCCTCAACTTCGAGGATGGAGCGGGCAAGCAGTGGCGGTTCCGGTACTCCTACTGGAACAGCAGCCAGAGCTACGTCATGACCAAGGGCTGGAGCCGCTTCGTCAAGGACAAGAAGCTCGATGCCGGCGACATCGTCTCCTTCGAGCGTGGCGCCTGCGTACCCCACCGCCACAGGTTCTTCATCGACTGGAAGCGCCGCCCCGGCCTCCACCCCTCCCACCTCCCGCACCACCAACAGCACCACCGCTCCGTCCCCTGGGGTCGCCCCTTCTTCCCCCAATGCACACCTACAGCTCCTACGCCGCTGGCTCAGCCGCCTCTTTTCACAACCTCCATCATCCGCTGCTGCCACCCCCACCTTTGGTCTATGAGTCCGTGCCCCTAATGCAAGGCAAGACCGGGCCGGTGATGGCGGCGGCAGCTAGGAAGAGGGTTAGGCTGTTCGGGGTCAACCTTGATTGTCCCGAGCAACACGAATTACAACAACAACAATACGGCTATGGCTGTAACGCTGAAGCTACAGCCAAGCTGTCGCCCCATCTGCAATTGCAGCTGTATAATAATGGTAGTGCCCAAACTCCGACTTCGTCCGCGGCGGCCAGGAAGGTACCCGGAAAGCAGAAACAATCATTATCCTTAGATTTGGACATTTGAAAGACTGGAGAAGTGATTATATACACACATGAATATTTATAGAGGTTTGATTATAGATAGTATTTTGTTCATGGAGGGTTTCTTTTGTCTTTTCTACTGTAATAACTGATCAGGTGTTCTAAATGATCTTTGATTTTCTTGTTTTCCATTCAAAATGGGAATTATACACTTCTTCTCGCTTGGGTCTGCTTCCTTTGTTTGTTTGTTGATCTTTTTTGCTTGCGAGGGGCAGTTGAAGGATGTATTTATTTTATGACATGCATATTATTATTTCCTTTGATGTCCACATTTTTTTTAATGGTACGACTGAGTTGTAAATTGTTCCTGCACTTTCACATTTTTGTATGATGACTAATCTGCTTTCTGAACATGCTGTATTGCTTAGCAATGTCTCCTCTCCAGCAATTCCTACTAGCTGCTACTTCTGTAGTTGGCTCTTACAAAGCCTGGGATTCACCAGCTAGTTGTTGAAAATCTGAGCGAGTGGTCGGGCCTTTCCTTCCTACTCATGTGGTCACTCGCTGGTCAGGAGACAATAGGTCAGATATCTTGCCTGTTTATAATACCCCAGTTTCTTTTTATTTCTAATTTCCATCCTCTTCTATGGCTGATGAAATCTGCATCAAGAAAACATATATACTAATCCATTGTTACTACTCTCTGGCACATGATATGTGTTCTATGCTATAATGGTGAAGAAAATTGATTGATCTGTTTATCAAACGATTCAGGCAATTGTGTTGGTGATCTAGGTAATTAAGGAGAACATACATGCAACTTAGAAGATGATAAGTTTCCTGAACAAGTATAAGATAAACCGTGTCGACTAAAACGCTTGCCATGCAAACTCACATTGCAACTGGGTCGTTTGGTTTTGTGGATCATGATCAATGTATAATATTACAAAGCGACAATGATATAAAAACACCCATAAACTTAGGAAGTGAAGTTAATTTGTAGAGTAGATTAATTGAAATCACTGAATAATATTTTGACGATTTGTGCATAGTTATGATACGATCGATGATCCAGATCATCTTTGCATTCCGAAAGACTAATTCTCTTTCATCAAAACATCAATGGGAGAAGCGAAGACCATGAACATATCATAGGAATCCTAAAAATTGTCTTTGGAAGGAATAATATTTGTGATTGTTTTTATTGATTTAATTGCAACATAGCTCACTCTACTTGTAAATTTCTTAATAGGTGAGTAATTCGTTGTTGCCTTGTTCTAAATTTCCGATGATATATTTTTTGAAGGGCTCAGCATTATGTTCAGATACTCTTTTCTTTTGATTAATTAAACAGCACACATCACGCATATTTTTAATAAACAATGTACTTCCCATTGATAATTGCTACTTGTTATTTTAAAAATATCTATATTTCCTAAATTTATAACGAAAATAGATTAAAACCTGATAGCCCAGCTGCCTCAAGTTAGAAGGTTGATACTTAGCTTTTGAAATTTAAGCTAATGAGTGACATTATTTATAACTAATAAATATCAAATTTTCTAAAGGCTGATTGAGTGTTCTAATAGTATGTTAATTTAATTCGAGGATTTTGAGTTTTATCATGATAATTAAAATCTCGAGACGACTTTTCATTGATGATTTTGAGAAAGATATTGAATTAAAAACATTGTTTATTAGAATAGTTATATCAAAAGAATTATCTTACATGTTTAAGAGAAAAACCTAATACCATTGTAAGACAAACCATCTTATATTATGTATATGGCTGTTCTTTAGAGAGTAGGAGAGAACTTAATTTATGAGTATTTAGCAGCAATTAGCATGAACTTTGCTTAAATGATTAAAATTTATCCTTTCCTAATAATTTGAGCTTTTAGAACAGTTTGTTCATGATCTTCTCAAATTGGCATTGAATTGAGTCAGTGGGCATATGTTACCATCTAAAATTCGCAAGTGTCGACATACCTAAAGTACTAGTTGCATTTAAATATTTGTAACATCTTAAATTTTCATTGTAGGTTCTTTTTATGCAGTGCTTATCAAGCTTAATTGCTATAAACCTAATTATTCCCTTATAAATGTTTGGTGTATGATGTTAACCATATTCCAAAGTTCCTAAATTATTCATTATGTGTTCCTATATATTGTTCCTCTTGAATACTACTTCATGTAGTTATTGTTGGTACTACGCACTCTATAGGATTTTCTTTTTTTGAGCCACTATAGAAATAATTTTGTGTGTTGGGAAGGCAGCTGGAATATTGGAAAAAAATTTCACCATATATACTTTTATGAACTTTGTCTTTTCAATATATATATTTTTCTGAACTGTTAATTTCTTCGAAGGGCACCGTCGATATTGATTTACAGAGATTGTTATTGATGGATTTTTTTGTTCCTTAAAAATTTTATTTTGAGGTCAGTTAATGGATATTTTGTGCAACAATATCGTAGCTCTTCTATTAATTGTTTAAAAATATTGAATCCATAGCAATACTTAATGAGAGAACTAGCAGGTTTAAGGTTACATTTAGTGGCAAGTTGATCCACTGTTGCGATAAGCTAGCCACAAATTCTGATGCTTATATGTTAAACATATCGTATTGCAAATTCAAACTAGGTTTTAACGACGAATAATTAATTGTTTTAATTAAAGCTGATCTATATTTAAGGTTTTGATCCTAATTGATCTCATTCTGCGTGCTTAGAAATCCAACATCAATGTATATTCCAAAAAAGAAGGAAATATTAATATACAGCCAAGATAATGTTCTTTGATTTTGTGATGCATGAATTGCAAAATTAAAACAAAATTCTTCCCACTGATCTTGAGTTGATGAGATCATATATTTGTCGAACTCAAATTCATACAGTCTACAAATCCGAAGAATTCGACCAACGAACTCTTTGATTTTGATTTATCCAACTAATACTAGCTAATTAATAAATATTATCTTCCATTTATAAATTTTAAGCATGAATATAACCTACTGCCCAGGAAGCATGTCATGTTCCATAAGAACCCTAGAAATGGTCCCTGGACTTCACACGAGACACAGTACTCCCACTTGAGATATACCTAGCAGACCTACTCCTGGTTGGGGTCCACCCCATTTCCATTGATTTCTTGTGGTACTCCATATCCTAGTAGGGGACCATACATATGTGTGTACATATATAATCTTTCTTTAGAGTTCTTCAATACTTTGTTATTGCAAAAGTGTGAAGCTTTTTAACTCATGGAGTATAGACCACTTCTATTTCCATGAAAGACCTTCCAAGCAACATCATTTTTCCATACCACACCTACATCTGCTCATAGATATATCAGCTATACACTACAAAATTAAAATACTCCTTTTTGCTCAGGTTTGATTAGGGTTAAGTACTATTTTTCATATTGGCGAGCATGGGCCAGTTTCCTTATTTTAAATTGAGTTTTTCCTTGTAATATTGTCCTTACCAACCTAATAAGTGTATCTAAATGATACATACGTATGCCTTTAACCAGTTTAGAAATGGAGCCCACAAAGAGCACCCGATGGCCCTACGCCCCGTTATAACAAGTCCTTACAAATAGAAGACGTGGGTTAAAATGAGAGGGATAGAGTAATTATAACAGGAGCTGGTGAAAGGCTGGCGGCAGCCAGATTCCATTGATACTGTTGGAGAAGAAGGAAGCTGTATACAAAGGCAAAGAATAGTTGCATGGGGTCCATTCTCCCAATCATTGCCATCTATCTCAGGAGACTTCTGACCACCTGTGATAGATATAGGATCAAAGGGCAAGCAACACAAAGCCCTAAGATGAGGAAGGTCCTCATCATTATCATGGAATCAAATCGCCCCTTGGTGGGGATCATACATGAGAAGGCTCTTATTTATACTTGGTGGGGAATATCAGGTAATGCATGGGCCGTTTTGCAGAATCCAAATACAGAAGCATCTTTGTGTATAGCTCTCTACCTCTGGAAGTGCACCCGGCCTATTCAAGAGTGTGGCTCATGCCACGTCCCACATGCACTGACTGGTTGGCCACATGTTGAGTTTGCTCATGAGCAGTTGTGTCTGATGATCTTTCGCTCTTTGGAAGTGTTGACAAGCTTTCCTTATTATGTACTGCACTTTGCAGCAGCAAAATGTACTGAGAGCTCTATAATTTATATATATACGAGAGCTTTTATATTTTCGAAGCTATAGAGCATGAGGTATATTTGCTAGATGCTTATTCTGTAAATGATCTTTAACACATGTGATCTTTAAGGGATTAATGTTACAGCGGTGCCACTCAGGTAGAACAGCAGCAACCACGGCCATTTTGAAGAACCCAAAAAGATGAGACAATAAAAAAAAACTACATCAAAAAATATATATATAAATTACAAACTCTAAAAATGTTTCTATATTAACAGTTTTAAAAAGGAAGAGGATTAGCATCACGAAGAATTTGTCGTCACTAGTAGAAACACCCCTCCCACCCCACCCCACCCCAATTTTTGGCGAATGAAGGTTTCGCATCCGGTAACAGTTTGTCACTAAATTTTAGTGACAAGACAATAATGAATAATCACAAAAAATGGTGGCATGAAACTGTGGTTAGCATTTGTCACCGAAATTTCGGTGACAATTTTTTTAAAAAAATTCACACGTGGACCAGTGCCCACGTGGTGCACGTTCGAGGCCATACAAGCGGGCGGTTGTGGCCACGAGGGGCAGCATGGCCGCCGTGTGGTGCACAATGGGGCTGGCGGCGTGGGTGGGAGAAGGCATGGCAGCGGGGAAGGAGGGATGGGGAGGCGTGACAAGGGGGAGGGGGAGGGGCAGCAGTGAGGGTGGTATTCACAGTGACTGGGCTAGGGGAGGTGCAGTGGTGGGGGAGGTAGGGGGGAGGTGGGGTGTGGGGGAGGCTCAGCTACTGGGGAGGGGGATGCACAGAGGGGTGGCAGGGGTCGACAATGTGGTGGGGAAGCTGGCAGGGTTGCCCCAGAGGGCGGTCGGTAGGGTGGTGGGGTAGCAGGGCCACACGCTACACTCCTTGCCTCCTGCTAGGTGCGGTAGGGCCGTGTGAGCAGGCAATAAATGGGCCGCACGCAAAATTGAAAAGAACCCGCTCATATTTTTAAAAATTTTTTCAAAATTTAATATCGAAATGTGGTGTCAAAACTATAGTTGCAAAAATCAGCTGATTCTAAATGGAATTGGCCAATTTTACTCAGCTAGGTATAAAATCAAGTCAAAATGAGGCTGAATCGTTTGGGCCAAAAATCAAACCAAGAATCAGGCCTATTTAAGATGATTCAAGTTGATTCTCATCCCAAGTTGACGATAACAAAAATTAGCCGATTTAGGCCAGGGGAGAGATGGGACAACGGGGTTGGTGGGGGATTGGCCGATGGTGGGGGGCGGAGGAGATGGGCAGTGGCTGTGAGTTGGTTGGGGTCGGTCAGCTTGTTAGATCGGCCTTTGACCAGGCTCGGCAGATGCCACACAGGGAGGGGAAAAGCTTCCTATGGTCGAAGGGGGCACCGACAGTGGCAAAGCAGTGCGGCCAACGGCGAGACATTGTCAGGAGCACAGTGTGATCAAGTGGCTCCCGTTTGTCGTGGAGGCCAGGTGGTGGTCGGGAAAGCTAGGATAACGACTCGGTGATGCTTCAACGGAAGCAGTGGGCGTCGATCATCGGCAGTGCGGCGGCCAGAGGAGGTGTCGATAGGGGGCAGGCGATGAGGGATTGGGCCGGGGTCAGGAGACCGGGGCGGTGGCCATGAGTTTGTTGGGGTCGGTCGGCTTATCAGATCGGCCCTTGACTGGGCTCGATGGTGCCACACGGGGAGGGGAAAAGCTTCCTGGGGTTGAAGGGGTGGCAACGACGATACGACAACGGCGGAGCAGTGCGGCCAGCAGCGAAACAATGTCGGGAGCCCAGCGTGATCGAGTGGCTCCCGTCCATCGTGGAGTCCAGGCGGTGGCTAGGAAAGCTAGGGGAACAACTTGGTGATGCTTCGGCGTAGGCAACAGAGTCGATCAGCGGCAATGTGGCAGCCAGAGGAGGTGTCGCTAGCGTGAATCTAGGCAGCAATTAGATTAGAGGAGAAAAGTTGGGGCAAGGTTTTTGGGTGGCACTCTTATAAATAAAAGTTGACTTGATTCTCACCCGAGTCAACAAATAATAACTACCACCTAATAAATTAAAAAAGACCAAATAAATATGGACAAATCCTATAAAATATAATACATTTCATAACATGAAAATGACATGTTAAATACTAATAACCGACTCAAATCAATTACTGATTTTGACTAATTTAAGTGAACCAATTTTTGTCTGATTTTTGATGAATCAGTCTGATTCAATGACTCCCTTACAATCTGATTTAACATCCGATTTCAATTTTTGTAACTATGGTCAAAATGGTAAAAAATATTTTTGCCACCAAAATTTCGGTGACAATTCGATGACAAAATATTTTTTATACTGAAATTTCAGTGTCAATTTGGTGACATATTTTTTAAAAATAATATTAATATTCCAGTAACAAAATTTTAGTGTTGGCAAATTTTGACACTAAAAGACAGTATCAATTTGGTAACAAACTAAACTCACACTGACATATTCGATGGCTAGTTTGAAAAAATATGACACTAAAATTTCGGTGGCAATTTTTTTATCACCATAATTTAGTGACAAAAGAGTGTCAAATTTGTCACCAAAAATTTCATTGATAAAATTTCAGTGACAGAAGAGGTGGAGGTTTTCGGTAGTGACTTTGTGATCCTTACGTACACGTCGTCATGATCCTTATATACCTTTATGATATCAAATTGATGAAAAAATTAAAACCTTTTTTTAAAAAACTAGCCATAAATTCGTCATCTTTTTTCACTACTCAATAGTACAATTTATTTGACTTGTTTTACCAATATTTTTATCTTTTTGCTAAATATTATCAACATCGGGACATTAGTGCTGTGTTCGGCGGTAGAAGTCTTAACATCCCCGTTATTGGATAATCTATATTTTACTTTTAAGTTGGGGTCCTGGGGAACCCCAAACTTCCTTGTTTGTTAGGATAGTAAGAAAATAAGAGAAGGCAGATGTGAAAGATGAAAATAAAAGAAAAGAAAAAATTAATTTTATTTTTATTTTCTCTTGTGTTTTTAGTTAGGAAGGAAATAACTTTTTGATAACATCATTCTCAATTTCTCTCATTTATTTACCATTTTTATAAGAAAATAGTTGTGGAGAGGTGTTCTACCACTGATAGAAGATAGAATTTTCTTTTTCTCGCACTTTGATTTAGACCAAATAAGTAAAAAAGTAAAGAAAACTATAATTTTTTTCATACTTTCTTACTCTTTTGGAAATCCAGACTAAGTAGAAATGCAAGAACGCAAGGACCCACAAACAAACTTCTTTCACCTTTATCTCCAAATGAGTGCGATGACAAGACCCACAAACAATGTTGCAATAGATTGAGCTTCCCATCCATAACCACGTTTATAAAGCTTTATGACAATATGGTAGTTAGAATGTTGGAGGAAGGCAGTGGAGAGCTAGGATGATCATGCTTGCCAGCATCTCTAGCTGGGAAAGAGGTTGGAAACTCAAATTGTCCTTGGCCTAGTACACTGTATAGCTTAGGAACAATCTCTTTCCCCCACACTCCACAGTGGCAAAATCTGCACTCCACTTGATAAAGTTGAGGATGAAAAAACTGATGGGTAAGATTGATGGGGGAGGAATATAACCTTTTTGGCTTCGATAATTGAGTTGGAAGGGGGGTGATAAAGGATGGGGGAGGCGTGCAGGGCAATCGAAGCTACTCTGCAACACATGGACCACACTACCAGACTATGTCCATGTCTCAGTACTTTGGAGTGGAAGGAAGCAATTCAATGCTTACAACCAGTCATTCTTCCCGTGTTATATATGGACTGGGTATTGTGTCCGCCAGATACGGATGTACATGGGGATGCCGATCCTCTATGACCGTTGATGATCTAATCAACAACGGATCATTAACCGTCATGGGGACCGGCGTCCCCATGTGCATCCACATCGGGCGGATGCAATTTTTGCTCTCATATATCTGGCCTCCCGAGGCTCCACCTCCGTTCTTCCCGACTTTGTTTTCTTCCTCGAAGCTCATCTGGACTGCATGCTACTGCTACTCAATAATGGTGGATGCAGGTAGTAACCAGAGACTTGTGACTGGGCTGTCCTTACTTTGATCTAGTACTATTTATCATGCAATAAATACATAGTTTAAAAATCCGACAAGTTTGTGGCATGACTTTCTTGACTCGAAATTATTTATATTATTTTTAATTAAGTAAATAAAATATTATATAAAATTAGTATATATTACTTTTTTAGAACTAAAAAACTTGATAGAATATAATTTATAGTACTTTAAAATATTGATTTATTTAGATTAAATGTAAAAAGTTTTAATAATTTTATTATTTGATTGTGGGAGTCGATCATATAATTTGTTTCTAGAGAGTCATTCATAGAGTTTGATTGGGGAAGCTATAGACGGTAGTAGATTCAAGGAAGTCTTTGAAGTTTAAAACATAGTTTTAAAACTTTATACAATCATAATTAACCTTATTGTTGTCTTATGTTTCATGTTTGCACATTGTTTTCAAAGAATGAAGTAAAATATAAATAATTGGGAATTAGAAATGGAGCCAATTTCTTAATCAATTAATCTTGTCTTATTATTAAAGACATACAAGCTATTAAGTTCCTTAGGTTGCTTATCTTTTTAGGCATATAGTTAGCCGGTAGTCATTTTTGCAAGGTCCTCTAAATTAGTCTCTATTCCGATACTTTTTAGGATAAGATCCGTTATATTGATGGTTAACTTTTTTCAAGAGATGACTTAAAGACTTATAAATTTTCACTTCAAATCCATATTTCAACTGCAAAGTCCAAACATCATACACCCGTTGCATTCGATTCACCCCATGGGTTATATATGATTGCACCTTCTATATCTTTTTCATTTTCATTTTCTTTTGCCTGTTACAAAAAAAGTGTTGGGTACATGGATTCTAAAGTAAAATCAATGTGATTACAAATGATAAAATTTTGCCCTCCTTCATTTCGACTTAAGACCAGCAGTATGCAACCATTGCATAGTTTATTTACTAAAATCCAATGCTTATTTTATAGGTTTTTTTGTTGCTTTATTTCAATTGGGGAGCTTGACTCACAAAGGTTCAATATATAGTATGTATTGAATCCTTCAGTTTTATGGACGAATTACATGAAATAAGAAGTCAAATTTTTAGATATACTTAAACTAATAGATGCCGTGGGAAATGCTGAAAATTATGATTAGACACAAAACTCAATAATATGTGTAGGGTATGCAAGATATAAATACAGATTAGTCTATATACTAATCATGACCTTAAAAACCTCTCTTGGCAAGACTATGAAAGTGAACTAATCAGGCTGAATAGAAGGTGTCCATTCGAATTCTACATGATATGCATGGGTGGAGGCTTCACTCCGAGTCTATTTGGATGCCTACCAAACAATATTCTCATTCAGACATTTGATCTCATACAACTGTGCCACAACCAGCTGCACCACCATATTCACATCTCCAACTAACCCAACATGCTGTAAATCGGTAACAACATGTCAAACATAGCACAACCCACAAGGACATTCTCATATTAACTATGGAGCTCTCATGATCATGCAGACATTGGAAAAGCAGCGACAGTGCTGATCAGACAGCGATCACAGTGGTGGCAGTAATGAATGAGCTGGTGTAGACTGTGGAGAGGGAATTGTATCATATTAGTCTTCACTCTTGAGAGCAACCTCTCGTGATCTTCTTGGTGTGGAAGCTGTACATGGCAAGGGGTAATATGTATCAGAGTGTGGGACTGTGCCCTTTGTCCAGCTTTTGGGGTGAAGCCTGCAATGCCAGGGTCCCCATCGGCCACGAGCTACCATTGAATACTCTCCTGACTTTCTGCCGTCCATGGATTGCTAAGGGGCCATCGACGCACCACATCACTCTCTTCTTTGGTTGTCTGTTTCTCTAGCTAGTATTCTCTCTTTCATTTGTATCCAACAATTTTATGTATGTCCTACTTTGTGATGCTACAATCATGCTCGTGATCAATTTTAACTACTTGACTACTTGTATATATTACAGCGGCTTTCATGCACTAGCATCATGTGATGTCATCTTTACGTGTGCAACCTAGTTCACAAATTCGGGATTCGGATACGACTCAATAAAAAATAGATTATAAATTAAGTGTACAATGAGATATTTTCCCCGTTGTGTAAAGTGGTTACTGATAAAATGATACATCTGGTTTGACGGGTATTTTGATGGTATTTATCGTAGGAGAGATATGTTGCATTCCGTAGTCCTACGGCAAAATTTATAATTACATGTGAAGTGGTACAGTCACAAAGGTAGATATAAAATATACGTATATAAGGTCCTAAAAGTTAGGAGCTGGTTCGTGGAAGAAAAAAGCTTTTAGCGAGAACACTCACCGAGGATGAACCCTAGACACTCATCGATGATAAGGTGAGCTAAACATCTAGTTTAAACTTTTTTAGTGGGTCTTACAAAATAATATTTATTTATATGTATTAGAAATAGAGTCCATAAAATTTTATTTTATTTGTTACATGCTTTTTTTAGATTTTTCAAAAACATACTAGTTATAAAATATTTTGAAATTAAATTTTATTATATTTACTTTCGTAATTAAGACGAAAGGGTTAGATGCATTAGATTTTGAATAGTGAGACTCACTAAATTGCTCCAATTGAAAGGTATACCTCTTGTAAGCTATACAAACTTTAGCTCATGTATATAAAACTTTTTTTGTTATTATACCTAAGTGCCAGGGAATGGATCTTAATTAGAGTTTGGGACATGGATTTCAGTTTGAGTTTAGGATTCATCTAATTAGAAATGACAGAATATTTTAACGACCACACGTATGATGCAACTCCTCTTTTATTTGAGTATCGGCTAAGCTTAAAATAAGGGCACAAGCAAGTGGTGGGACTAAACCGAGGGAAAAGTTTCCAATTTTTTTATAAGCCCCCTCTAAATGAGCCCCATTTGAGTCCTCCAATAATAAGCTAATTCTATATTTCACATAATAACATATACTGTACTGTTTATGTTTCTCTCTTGAAATAGTGTTCAGGCTCCTGTTCTTATATGTTTGCATTTCACATCAAACAAGAAGTTGGAGAGTGGAATAAGTTCATACTTGATGGGTAATCGAAGAGTCCAGAAAGTGAGTTGATCTTTTGAGTCTTTGATCATGTTGGTGTACTTTGTTGAAGTGACCAGCTCGAGTCATGGTTGGGATCAGCAAGCACTAAGACAACATTCACCTTATTAGGTTGAATAATTCATCCCTCAAAGATCAGCACATGAACACATAATTGTGCCATTGATATATGATGAACTATACCAATTTTCAATGCAATCTCGGAATTTGTAGTCAGCACCCTTTATTTCACATTCAAACGTATGCAATCATATAGAGTTGACAATACAACTTTGCACATATACTAGGCTTTGATCAACATCTATAGTGCTCCAAAATGATGTTGACCATTTGTCATTTTTGGGCTTTATGATTAGTGAATTAGGCAGATAACAGTAGTAATTCATCTCTACATTGACGGTACCATTCTTCTAGATATTAATGACATTGGAATTTCACTCTTGAAAGCTTAGGTGCATACACATGACCAAGATATAATTCAATTTTGACTGTGAATGGGAAAAAGCCACAATCTATATTTGCGACCCTGAATGTTCTCGGTGGTCACATTGTTGAACTCGACTTTGCATTGCATTGATGTCATTGAAAAAATTAGATTAATGTTTCCATGACTACAAGTCGAAGTCTAAGAATTATGTTAAAAAAACACTCCAAACTAATTTTTTTTACGAAGAAAATAATATATATTTATATATATAAGGGTAAAGTGTTGTGGTCCCGGGGCAGAAGATAAAATTTTTGCCCCGCGCTTTGATCTGGGCCGTCTGATTACAAGAACATCCCATGTCTATTGTTCTTAAAAAAAATCTCCTCACGGCGGACACCATCCGCTGCTGCCGCCCGCCTGCCATGGACGCCTCCGCCCAACCATGAATGCCCCTCCTCCCTGCTCCTCCTCGACCCCGCCGTCCCCGCTGTGTCCAAAGTGTTTATGTTCGAATTCGATTGATTAAATATGACCGGTATAAAAACAAATCAAATATGGATATTTCTTCGTCTGAATGAATTACAACCAACCGAATGATCGACAACGAATATAAATTAATGATATTATTGGTATTTTTAAGCTTCATTACCAAATTATCATTGAAACTATTAAGTCTAAAGTACATTAGCCTTATAATTTTAAACTTTTTCAAGTTTAAGTAGCATTTATTTATTAAAATATTTTTTATGAAAAATAATTTTAAAATTTTGTGCTAATTGACATGCGAGAAATTTTAAAAAATGAAAGAGATATTAATTATATAAATAAGGACATCAGTTCATTTTGGAGAAAAATTAGTATTTATAACAAGAAAATGATTAGATAATATAATAAATTTGGGATGAAAATAAATTTTTATATTGATTAAATAATGACCGTGTCCAATCGAGACGGACCCAACATAAGAATTTTGACCTTAAACAACCAACTTTTTATCCGAGGTTAATTAGACGTACATGAACAATACGTTGTCCAATGTTCGACTGGCCAGCACCCACCCCTAGCTTGAATTGGAGTCTTGTCAAATTAAATTGTCAATATGACAGATAAAAACATGTATAAAAGTAAAATGTATATTTTCTATTATTGAAGCGGCAATTGGAACATTTATCTTTTATTACTTTAAAAAACCCTGATTGAGCTAGAGCGTAAGTTGTAGTAAGAGAATTTAATTGTCTTTATTCAAGCAAGTCAAATGGAGTTATTTATGAAGTCATTATCTTTAGAGTTGGAAAACTACAAAAAGGCCTCAATTTGAGGAGTTCGAGAATTGGAGTTTTTAAACTGTATAATCTTTGATATATTGTCATTCGCAAATTTCCAAATGATATATGAAACTTGTAATTATTAATTTTCTACATTAAAACTAAACAATTAATTTGTTTTAGAAAAATAATCTACTTGGAGGCCTTACAACTAATATTGATTATAAGACTCAATGAAATAACTCGGGGAGCATAGATAAGAACACTCGCTTATTCTTGAAGTAGCAAAGCTGTCAGAAAGATATTTAATTTGAAGGTGATTTGTTTTAAATTGATTGAGCTTTCTTGCCATATTAATTTTAAGGCCTTACTGTAGGTTGTCACTTTTGTTTTTTCTCTATTTAATCCATTACTTTCTTTGTTAAAATTCCACCTCTATATACTTGGACAAATAGATGCGCTTTTATGCCTTTAAAAAAAATACTTAAAACTCAAAATCCATTTTACCAGCCTTACTATAATAGATCTGAATGAATTATATATTGCATGTCCTCACGGAGGTTTTCCCCATATTTAGAGTTTTCGTGGGGAGAACCCTAGAATGCCTAAATCCAATGTCTCAACGCAGGGTTCCATAAATAATACTTCCAACAAGGTTATATTTGTGTTCCACAAACATTATTTAACAATCTAAATAGATCTTTAATGGCTATTCTGTTACATAATATTGAGCGAAATACTGCACCACCATACGCGGGTTATGTTAAAAATAAAATCTGATTTTAAAGATGAACTCTAAATTGAACAAGGAGACAACAGATTGAGATAAACACTAACTAAATGAAAATATATATTATGATAATTTAATATATTATTTAATTTTATTATATTTTGATTAGTTCAATCTCTTACTTTTTATCAAAGTGTAATTTTTTATTCTCTTTTCGCTAATTAGAATAAATGATGTGAAATGCTAATGGCAATTTTTTGTTTTTTTAAAACAAACGAATTGCGCATACTACTCGAAGATTAGGAATTTAAAGCAGATTAGATTACAGATTAGCTGAGCCTTTAAATAATTGAGCCCATTAAGTTCTAAAATTATATATGGCCCATTCATATTACAATTTTTCCTCAGTAAAATTTGTGCGTTTTTCGACTGAATGCTGCTTCGATCTTAAAATTTCACCAAACAGACCAAATCTAAAACCTTCCACAGCTACAACCTCTCATTATAGTTTCGTATTAAACGAGCTTTCCAAAAGCAATTTTAACGTACACTCTTGCAATACTCGAAGATTACTAAATAGTATTGCAAATTGACCAAGTCAAGCTTTTCCTTACAAAGTTGAAAGCCTACAATATGGGCTTGAACTAATCCGACTTGATCAGGATTTACACTTGTGGGCTTAGCTTATTACTTGTACACGTGGCATAGTAACAGAAAAGCCCAAAAGATTTAACGAATTGACCATTTTCTAAGTACTTAATGGACTTTTAAATACGGACATCATCGAGAGTAATCCTAAATTTACAAAAGATACAAGTTATAATCTATATATATATATATATATATATATATATATATATATATATGAGCTGCAACACTCTTATAGCTTATGTAATCTATTTTTTTATTTGGAGCAATTTAATGGATCCCACTATTTAAAATCTATATATATAAATAAAAAGATAAATAATAAATATAATTTTAAATTTTCAACTCAATCTGATACTTCTAATTATTTCATCTTAATTATGAAAGTAATTGTATTAAAAATTAATTTTAAAATATCTATTAACTAGTATATTTTTAAAAAATCTAAAAGTACTGTATATTGATGTCAAAAAATATAAAATTTTCTTTGAAATAAAAAAGATCAAATTTTATATCCCTTCTATTTATACACTCTATTTTTCATATTTATAAATTTTATTTTATGAATTCTACTAAAAACAATTAAAATTAAATGAATAGTTCATATAAATTATGTGAGGTGTAGTTCACCTTAATCTTTCCCATATGATATATATTACAGTGTGGACTTTTAAACAGTTAATAGGATGGTGAGTAGATTTCAGTTATATCTGAAGTATTTGATTGAACCATACCAAAATAATTAGTTTATTTCAATTCTAAAAAGGGTTGGTTTGGGTCGGTTTTAATATTAGGTAACCAAATTTAATATAAGAAATTTTGGTTTGGAACTAAATTGAACTAAAATCGTCTGAAAAACTATTTTTTAAAAAAATTAATATTCATGTTTTATGCAACTTATCATTAGTTTATTTTTATTTATTTAAAATGTATTTAAAAATATTCAGTATAATACCTACATATAGAATATGTTTTAATATGATTATGATAGTTAAATCATGTTTTAATTAAATTTATTATCAAAACTGTAATTTAATTTATTATCAAAACTATAATTTATTTTAATATATTTATTATAAATTTTGTTCTGATTGACCTACTAAACCAAACTAAAATTTTTCTATTAACTTTGGTTTGGTTTGAGGAAATTTTTGAGTTTGGTTCAGTTTGGATTTTTCTTCAGGGAGGGCCTTTCCGGCAGTCGCCCTAGTTAATAACTAATCATTGTATGATGAGCCCAAAATCTTCTTAATATATATAATCTTCAAGCAACAAACTGCCCAAGATTGAAATTGAACTCAAAAGTTCCTTACAGGCCCGTAATCCTCAATCAACATGATAAAACTGATTAATTTAGAACAAGCCCAATATGTTTCCCTGTTAACTTGGCCACCTTGAATTTCTACAGAGTCAAATAAAAAACCAGAAGCTACAATTTGATCTGATTTTATATTTCTGAAAGCTACCATTTAATTCGGATAAGGATGATGTGAACAATGCCAATTAATAAAAGCACACATATATAAACAAAACAGCTGCGCTCAGCTAAAACCACTTCACATCAATTGTTTCCCCTTCTGAAAATCTTACCCATCTTTCAATCCTCTTCATCAAATTGTTAAAACCCAATTGTTCTCTTTGATCATCTCTCATATTAGTGTGAAAGGTTAGAGGGTTCGTAGCATTGATAAAGAATGTTCTTGGTAGAAATTGTGGCCAATCTCATGGAGTACACAGTGCTACTGGCCAGGCTGCTGGAGCAAGTCTTCCAAGAAATCCGCTTCCCATGGCGAATGAGGCTGCTCATCCTCAGGAGCTTGCCCTATGCGGCCTCTTCCCCTCGGCCACTTCACTAATTCCTTTTGCCGGTTGGATTGTTAGGCTCTAGTGTTTGGCTACTTTTTCTGGGTATCTGTTAGTTTTCTTTCTTTTGTTCCTGAATAGTTTCTTCCTTAACTTTTGTAACTAGCTAGCTAGCATAGTTTTCTGAGGGATATGGTAGCCTGAGAATGGTGCCTGGCTTATGATTATATGTAGATTGCTTCGGAGAATTTCTAAATGATGTATTTATGAGATGAATCAGGGATTGAAAACTGATTGTTATTAGTGTTTTCGTTGTTTCCTGTCAGCCTTGAAATTTCAAGCTAGCTGCCCAGTGAGATCTAATTTTTATTTTTGTATAAAATGCTGAAATTGCCTTCTTGCATTTTTATTACTAAGGTTTCCCACGAGAAAGTAGAAATTAGGGGTAAGAACCCTAATATCTTTCAAGTTTTTTATAAAAAAAGTATAAAAAATAAGAAGTTGCATTGCTTTCATAAAAAATACATAAAATAATTTGGAATAATACCCAAATTAACAAAATTACCAATAAGAACTAATTAACAAAAAATCACTTATAAAAAGGGATTAAAGTTACTAATTAAATCACTAATAATCATTTTGTGTAAAATTTCTCCTATAATCTTTTGATGGATAAAAATTATTGAACTTGTTTTTTAGTCATGTAGACAGTTGCAGCAAAGCTAGTTAGCTCTTCTTATTTTAATTGACATATTTCCCAATAATAATTTTTTAACACCATACTATTATCTCAGCCGTCACGGATCGTACTCATTCTTGAATTTCATATAATCAAGCTTAAATATTTTTCATATTTCATTTGTATACATATTTATATTTTAAAAAAGCACTCTTTTCTTTCTAACTTTTTTTATCGCAAAGCACATATTTGTGATTTGTCCTTTCTGATCATGGTACCCAACATTATATAAATATATAGGATATCCATGGACAATTCACATGAAACGATCATGGTACTTTTTTATAGCCAATGACAACATAAAACGATGTCCGGAACGTATTCCTTTTCCTCAATCTTATGCCAATTCACATTATCTTTCTAAATTTTGGATGAGTTTTCTTTTATCCAAAATATAATAATGATCAACGTATCATGAATGAGCAGATTTTTTAAGGTAAGAAGTGATATATATATATAACTTACTTGCATTGGGGGCAAGAAAATTTTCCAGCCCCAAACTCTACTTGAAGCTCTCTTTATAATTAGATGGCATAAATTTGATAAAAAAAATCCTCCACCCCTCTTTTTCGCCAGTGGCCAGGTTATGCTCACGGCGGGTCGAGCGGGGGAGGGCGGGCATCGGCGCCACCTAACGGCCCCGTATCAACCGCCCTCCCCTGCAACCACAAGCGCCACCAACGAATACCCATTCCCCATCCTCCTACTAGAGCCCCCTCGTCCCCCCATTGCCTCCTTCATCGCCACCCTCGCCGCCTACAACTCTGCAGTTGAGCTCAACTGGCTTTGCCTCCTCCCGACAACGCCTCCCTTGCCCTCCTCCACGCCTCACCCTTGCCCTCTGTTGGAGGATTTGGCCGATGGGGTGGAGGACGCAGTTGGCAACCGCGAGCCCACGACGAATGGTGTGGCAGCCAAGGGTCAGATTTGTGGCCGCGTAGTCCAATCTGGCAATAGGCGGCCATGTTTGGCTGCCTTGTGGCTGGATTTGACCATTGGCGGCCAGACAAGGCTGCCCACTTCTAGATGTGGCAGGTATGGCGCAGCGACCGCTGGTGCCGTGGGCAGATTTGGTTGGTGGGGTGGAAGAGGCGGCTGGCGATGGTGATCACGCGGTGGATGGTGTGGTGGCCGAGGGCCAGATCTGTGGCCGAGCAGCCTGATCCGGCCCTGGCCGGCTATGTCTGGCCGCCTTGCGGCCGGATTCGGCTGGTGGGTAGCCGGAAAAGGCCGTCGACCCTGATCTGCCATGGCAGCTGGTCGTGGCCAGAACTTGGCCGGTGGTGACCATGTCCCCAAACACAAGAAGGGGACGTGGCATAGATTATTTAATTGGCAGATAAGGTTTTGGGTTTGGTTTGACAAAAACAGATAAGATTGATTTTTTTGTAGATAAGATTTTGATTGCTCTTGCAAACACACTTGTCAAATGTATAAGTGTACTGGGACACAAGTTTAAGTCTTGGCCGGTGCGATGTAACGTTGAAAAAATTATGTTCTCAAATAAAATCGGTTGTTTGCCATTTGTCTTTGAATTATACATTCATACATGCCAATCAATATTACATGGTATGGTACGTACATAATCTCTAGCATTTAGAAATGGGATGTTTGAATGCCACAGAAAATGTTATGTAAAATTTATAGAAAATTTTATCATGATTTTTAATTTGTTAGAATTGTTAAAAATAATAGAGCATATAACATAACATTTAGCACATACAATTATTTTAAAAAAATTTAATATACAAAAAAATAGAAGAGGGGATGGGGGAGGACACAAAAGAATATGGGAGGGGATGTGACGGGGTGGTGGGGAAGAGGAGGGGAGCGGGTGCGACGATTGTGAGAAAAATAATTTCTTAGGGTCGACCTTTTTTTTAAAGACATTTTATATGAAAATTAATAGTAAAAGTGTCTCTAATGTTTTTTTTAGAGGGTTAGTGAAACCGTAAATGTGATTCACACCACTAAAATGTTGCCAAACTCCATTTTAGTCATTATCTATAGAATTTTTTATTTTTATTAAATAAGTAAAAAATAACGCAACAAAGAAGTCTCATAAGCTATTTTTAGGGTTGTTAATTGAGTGAGCAAGCTCGTGATCATTTGGCATTCTGCTCAGCTTGACTCGACTCGAAACTCGACATTTAAATGTTCGAGCTCGAACTTGATTTAAACTCGAATCCTACGATTTGAGTTTAAGCAAGGCAATGTTCGACTCGACTCGACTCGATTATAACTCGAACTCGACTCATAATTTGACTCGAACTCGACTCATAATTTGACTCGAACTCAACTCATAGTTTGACTCGAACTCGACTCGATAATATAATATAATAATATACATAACATCACTTGCCTACTCAAAATATATTTAAAATCATAAATAAATATTATTATTGACTACGTACTAAATAATGGTGGTGGTGGTGGGGGTGTTTTGTTTTTTATTTTTTATTTTTTTATCAAATTTGGGTTGTCCTTATAATTGAAAGAACCAAATTAAAGTTTGGGATAGAAATATTATCTGCCCCTAGCTAAGATAGTCTTTTATATATATATATATATATAATAATTTTTTAAGTTTTTAACTAGTTATATTTATTTATATACAATAAAATACCAAAGTAGTAGGATAGCTCAATTGGGAGAGTGGCAGATTGAAGACCTAAAGGTTGCGTGTTCAATCCATGCTCACCACATTTTTTATTGGATATGTCTTCCATCTGCTAGTTGAGCGAGCCAGCTCGTGAGTTACTTTCAATTTCAACTGGTTTTGAGCTCGAGCAACATAAAAATCTTCGAGTCTGCTAATTGAGCGATTGAAGACCTAAAGGTTGCGTGTTTAATCCATGCTCACCACATTTTTTATTGGATGTCTGTTTAATCCATGCTCACCACATTTTTTATTGGATGTCTTCCATCTGCTAGTTGAGCGAGCCAGCTCGTGAGATACTTTTGACCGGTTTTGAGCTCGAACAACATAAAAAATCTTCGAGTCTGCTAATTGAGTGAGCTAGTTCATTAGACACTTTCGAGAGTTACTTTCAATTATATAATCAAACTTGAGCTCGAACAATATAAAAAATATTCGAGTTTGTTAATTGAGCGAGCCAAATTTAATAGTGTAAGTGTATTTGAGCTCGAACAACATAAAAAATATTCGAGTCTGCTAATTGAGCAAGCCAGCTCATGAGACACTTTTAAGAGTTATTTTTTATTATATATTCGAACTCATCAAAATTAGCTCAAATAACATAAAAAATATTTGAGTCTGCTAATTGAGCGAGCATGCTCTGTGAGTTACTTTCGACTTTATAATCGAGCCGGTTTCGAGCTTGTCAAAATTAAACATAAGAATTACTTTCAACTTTATAATTGAACCGATTTTGAGCTCGTCAAAATTAAACATAAAAAATATTTGAGTCTACTAATTGAGCAAGCCAACTCGTTTGTGAGTTACTTACGAGAGTTACTTTTGACTTTATAATCGAGCCGGTTTCGAGCTCGTCTATTCGAGTAGATTTCGAGCATATATGTTCAAAATTTATAAATTCTAGAGTCGACTTCAAACACAAGCTAAGTTTGGCTCGCTTGCTCGTTTAGCAGCTCAAGCTATTTCTATCAAATAAATATCATATTCTTGTCCATCAATGTATTAGATTGTTAGCATTGGTATTGCCTTTTAAAATCAGTACACTAGTTTAGCTTAGGAAAGACAACCTACTAGATATGTTGCTTCTAAATCTGTGCTACTGTTAGTGTCAAACCCCAACTTCAAAATATGTTGGTTCGTTTTTTTTAAAAAAATGAGAATAAAACACTAAACTCACCATCAACTTATAAACATAGTTGCAAAAATTGAAATCAGAGTCTTAATCAGTTTTCGAGGGAGTCATATACAAAAATTGGTCTAAATCGGTCAAAAATCAGTGAGGAATCAATTCAGTTGAATCGGTTTAAATCAGTCATATACACAAATTTCAACTTAGTCAAAATCGGTGGGTTATTAGTTATAAAACATGTCATTCTGATGTCTTTTATTATTTTATGATATTTATCCATATTTTTTTGGAATTTTTTAAAAAATATTTGGAGTTAGTTATTATTTTTAACTCGAGTCGAAGTCGAGACACTTTTAATTACGAGAATGTCACATGCTATTTCCCCCCCCTTCTCTCTCCTCGACACGCCGCCCATCCTTTTCCTGCGTTGATTGCTTCCGCCCCCACCCAATCCACGTCGGCCTTGCCTCATCCCCCCTAGACCCCTGCCTCGCCCCGCCCATCCCTCGCTCACCTTGCTGCCACCCCCAACCCAATCCCTCCCCTACGTCGCCGACCACGCCCAATCCGACCCGCCTGCCTCCTTCCCCACCGGCCCCTCCCGTCCTCCGCACTCGTTCCACCGCCCACCCAATCTCTCCCCCCCCTGTCATTGGCCCCAGCCTTCGCTGCCGTCCGAAATCGGCTCAAATCGAGTGGAATCGGCCAATTCACAGACTGATTTGAGCCGAAGACTCAATTTACCCTTATTTTTTACTCGGATTGTCTCCAATCTGATTTAAATTGTCTGATTCCGAGTTGCAATAGTGCTTGTAAAACCATTTGATCAATAGAGAATCATCCTTTTGACTTTTTATCCATAATTGCTATTAATGACAATAGTGAATTATTTTTCGAAAGTAGTTAATCAAGTTATGCACATCTTCACTAATTTATTGGACTTTACTCCATTAAATATTAGATATAACAACTAACTATTTAAGAGATCTTATTCTACCCACTTTAACAATGTTTTGCCTTCAAAAATTTGTTTTTGTGACTTATGAACCTAATATATCTCGTATACATGTATATCTTATCATCCATCCCTCTCTCGAGTTATCTCTTTATAACTACTTTGCCCAAATGTAAAGTTGTAGGCCTAATTATTTCTTTAAAAATAATTAATCAAAAATTTATAAGCACATTTTCACTAAAATATATTAGAACATATTTAGTAGAAGATTAATTATTTATATGATTTTACATTAAAAATATAACTTTTTCAAAGTAATTTTTTAGTGTTAGGCCTGTAAGATGACAATTCATACAACAAATATAGCTGGTATTATCTTTCAAACACAAAATCTACAAAAGCAAGCATGTCATGAACCATCTCTAAGAAAGAACATCCCCCTTCTCTCCAATTTTACAAAATCCATACTATGAAGCCGCTACTTTTCCCCTGATTGAACAGCAAATCACTTCTCAATCCATAAATATTATGTAATTGTTCTCTTAGCCACTAAAACACATCATATCATAAGTCAACAATAGAGTTTGCCTCTCATATAGATTGAGCTTTTTATTCATGATTGTGGTTGGATCAAGGCCACTTGGCTGCCTTCTTTTGCCATCTTCATCAAAAAACGCTGCGGGTTTTCTTTAGGAATTAGGAGGCCAGAACTTTCAGATAGTGAAGTTTCAGATTGAAACATCACCATTGTTTCATAATGAATATTAAACTTATTTTATCATGATAAATAAAGTAATTTAAAATTACTTAAGTTCTGTTGCACAGAAGAAATTAGACCTTTGGTCTGCGTAAAATCACACGTTGAAAATTATTAAATCCTACTGATTAAACCAGATCATTAGAGTTAGGTGTCACATATGTTTTGTTGCACATTAACCATACACATATATATAAAGAGTGAGGATGTATCAATAGTAAGTAACTTCTTAGGTGATGACTTTTCATCGTTGGTTGTGACCTTCATAAAAATATATATTCTTTGCCATTCATAATTTATAACACATAGTTATGTCCAATCTTGAAGCCGGGCTATAAACCTTCACGTATTGTGCATGTGATCAACATGAATATCTTGTTGAACATTAATCAGGGACAAGTTCAGTCTTATGTATGAAATACTCAAGAACACTCGTGGAGCGAGCTTATTATGTATTTATGTCTAGGCTTATTCTTATTATAATTATAGATTAGGGCTTTTAGGATAATTTATGGAAAATCCTAAGCACCCAGATATGAAGAAATGTGTAACAATTCATAAAATGCTTTGGAGAGATGAAAACCAAATTATCTTCTATTTGCTTGTAAAAATGGAAAAACAAAGACTTTGTTAGCCACTGTTAAAACCCTGTATCAAGGGCCTCTATTCTAGCTAAATCTCGTTGAGGTGACAAACAGTACTTCAGCCTGATTCAAATCTATGGGTGTCACCTTGATTAGGTCTACATTTAGTCTTGACCAATGTGTAATAATATAGTTCAAGTGCAAATTGATAGGTTTAAGTCATCTTTTCGAAACCAAGTTGAATATCTATAATACATATGGGATCTTATCCTAAAAATTGTTTGATATGAGACTAATTTTTAAGATTATTACAATACGTCTTAAGCATTGCCCCATTACCACCACCATTTAAAAAAAACTGACAACGGAGCTGCTTTCAACCAGATTTGGTGGAGATAGAGAGTACTCCAGACAAGCTGCAAGCCATTGTTGACGCTTAATTTATTGGTGACCATATTTTTTTAATTTAATTTGAAGCGGTATTTTAAAGCATAGAGCAATTTAGTTTTAAATCTTCTAAATGACTCAATTTGTAATTGCAGTGTGAAAACGGGCAATTGGATGGTCTTAACAAGTAAAAATCTCAAATCGATGGGGATTGGCCAATGTTCTCTTTATTGGACCCCCAAAAGAGACTTGCAATAGATATTACATGTTTCTTCTTAATCTAAAAATTAGCTTCAGGGAATAAGGTTTTTCCATTAACCTACATACAAGTCACCACTCACCCCCAGAACTAATGTGAAACTAACCTCAACAATTCTCGCCCTCACACATCAGACTATTCAAATCATCTGCCCTTTACACATGTTGTGTCCATATGTTACAGTGAAGTTTTAGGAGACTTCAATTTAGATTATCTGATCTTTACCATGAGGCCCATCACTCATCAAACTACCAAAATTATCTCCACCTCACACATATGGGAGATAACATGTTACAGTAAAGTTGCAAGGGACTCCAATTTAGATTAGTTGACTTATTATGAGGCAAACTAAGGCAACACCAAAGCCCACCTGACTCTAATACCATTGTTAGACCCTTTGTTCCCTAGGTACATGCACAAAAGTTTTGCACACAAACATTCTCAAATGAGAGCAGTTTACCTTCATACCGCTCCAAACATGTCGTGGTACATCACCTTCCAATGCATATGAGGGGGATTTATTCACCAAATAACAAGTCGTGTTCAAGGTTCCACCCAAAAATTCTAAGACAACTTTACTGAAGAGAATATGCTTCTAACTCTCTTATTGAGTGTCCTATTATTCTTCTCGGCCACTCGTTGTGTTGTGGAGTGTGAGGAATAATCTTCTCATACCTAATCTCATACTTGCTACAATACTTAATAAATGTCTCTACCATTATCACTTTAAAAACATTTCAAGGGCTTTCTGATTTCTTTTTCAACCATAACATAAAAAATCTAAAAAATGTCAAAGATATTACTCTTTTTTTCATTGTATAAACTCATAATTTTCTAAAATATCATCAATAAATATGACAAAATAAAAAGAACCACAAAATAATTTTAACTCCATAAGTTCATATACATCTGTACGTACCAACTCAATAATTTCTGAATTTCCTTGTAATTGTGCTTGTAAATGAAGTTTGATATTATTTGCCTATGACTAATTGAAGTGTCCTCGAGATTGGAAAATAAGTTCTCTTTAGTTCCCCTAATCTCTTCTTCGTTCATGTGCCTCAATTGACGGTATTACAAATCAGTCATAGCATTAAATGAAAGAGTATTTGCATCTCCTTGGCTGACTTCAACTACTCTTATATAAAGAGCAACAACACTTCTTACCCAGGGCAATTATCAACAAACGTTTCACAAGTTTCCAAATACCTTGTGAAAAATATGAAGTAAATCTAATATCAGCATACACTCCCGTAAACAACAAACTTACTCTTAAGTTTGTGATATGTCTTGACATTTTTTAGTATAAGCTTCTAACATGTATTTGTTACCACATGCACATCACATTGCCCCAAAATTTTATTCTATTGTTTCACATCTTCACCACACCCAAGTTTGTAGCTTCACAGCTTGTGAAGAAATCTCGACTTGGAGTTGCATGAAACGATGTTCTCAAATTAATTACCCAACTAGAATTACATTTCATTATCAATAACTTTTTTGACAATCAGCCATAATCATCAATTCATCTTGTGTCATATTTGCATTATTATCATCTATATCATTGTTATCTTTGCCTTTATTCTTCTTGAATTTCCAACAATCATTCCTCATGTGACTTATCTTGTCACAACAGTAACACCTCAAGTCCCTTCTTAACTTGGATCTACCTTTATTCTTATCTTTTCTGATTATACTCTATCCCTGTGATCTACCTCTCCTTTCTTCCATCACCAATGACTTGAAGTCGAATTTGATGTGATAGAAGTGATGCTACCGCTAAGTCCATTGTCAATTGTGTAATATGACTCAAATTAATAATTAAATCATCCCATGAATCTAGTATTGAATAAAGAAGCAAAGTTGTTTGTTCTTCTTCATCTATCTTTACACCGATGCCCATCAACTCCGTCACTAGAGAATTGAAAACATTAAAGTGATTATGAACTGACACCGTATCCTTCATCTTCATATTATATAATTGTTGCTTTAGATAAATCTTATTAATTAAAAACTTATCCCCATACACTCTATTCAAACTATCCCATAGTAGTAGTATTCATCGTTTTCACATTAGAGAGAATATTATCCTCCAAAGCTAGGAGAATATTTGCCTGGGCAATCTCATTCTTCTCTGCAAACTGAAAATCTATCATCCCTTCTAGCTTAGCTTGCCTCCCCTTTTAAGGCCATTGCACATTCATCTTTTATTAGTGTGACACATATCTTCACCTTATACATAACAAAGCATTTCCCATTAAATGTAAAATTTTCAAACTTTGTGCCCTTTGACATTTGACCAAACATTAGAAAAATAACCACAATCTAAAAGTAGTTACAATTGGGCTCAAACAAGTAGGCAAACTCTTACACTACTTGTTGGGATTCACCACCAATAAAAGACCAAAATTGGCAACCAACAAAGATAAAATAACAAGCAAACCAACCAGATCACAAAAATGCAAAACCAGAAAATAAAGGAGACACCAAATTTTAGGTGGAAAACCCTCAAATTGGTGGGAAAAACCATGGTGACAACAAACCTAAAATCCATTACGATCATCCAATGATTACAATCATAGAATCTTAGAAGAACAAACTCCCAAATACAAATTAAACCAATCATTAATAAATTTAATGATTAATAAAGAGAAAGGAAACTGTCAAAGTCGATGAATGATGATGACAAAATGATAAGTCAGGGATCTAAACTAAAATCCGAACTCCAATCTTCTACTCAACACTAAATCAGTCTTTCACCTCTTTTCCCCCTTTGATCTATCACTCAATTTAGGACACCAAGCATCCTATATGTTTTCTCTCCATAAAAAACCTTTAAATTAAATATAAATTGTGACAAAACATGTCTAAACGAGTTATACGCATAAACGGGTTAAAACTAGGTAAGTTTACACAACCCAATGCCACAAGGCTTGTTGGGGTTTCTCCCCCTAAACAAACCTAAAACCGGGTTAAAAAATACATTGACTAGGTTGTTATTAATTCGATGGCCCTATATAGATAAAATAATACTATTAATATTTGACACCACAAGTTTTTATCACGACAATTAAGGATAGCCCAAATAAAAATATTTTGCTACAAAATTTGCCACTATATTTTTTGTGACAAATTGCCCATAGCAAATAATTGGGACAAAGCCAAATCAAATTATTACAATTCTCTTTTGTCATGGCTTGCCCATATTAATTGTAAAACAAAAGAAAAATAATCTAGTGTAAGGTCTTACATCTAATATTAGTTGTATGACTTAATGAATAGCCAAAAATTATAAATAATTGCACTAACTTTTTCTTGAAATAATAAAAATATTGTAAAAATATTCAATGAGTAGGTGATTTGCTTCAACTTTGATTAGGCCTTCAGTCATATTAATTGTATGTGTTTGCAACATATTATTGTTATGTCAATCAATCTTACGACACTGTATATATGGCGGAAAGTCCAAGGTGGCTAACCCGCGACAAATTAAAATCTTGCTTTTGAGCTAATGTGTGGCCAATTACATCCACTATACATATTAGTGCCAACTTAGGCATGGCCTAATCACATTGCTATGTCAATCAATCTAATTAATCAAGGGCATATTACGAAAACTTGCTTGTGAGAACTTAATTGACAGCAATGCTTGCAATGCCGTCGTATACATTCTAGATATTTGGAAAGATATAAAAACAAACATAACGGGTCTGTTTGTTTTAACGGAAGATTGTGCGAGAAAGAAATAGTTAAAAAGAGCACCTTCCGGAAAAGTTTCGTGTTTTGATCGGAGGAAAATCATTCGGGACGGAAAATGAAATCCTGTAAAGTGGGCCGCAATGAAAATGATTTCCCAATCGATTTTCCCACAGAAACTGCGAGGAAACGCGAGAAAACGAAGAGCCGGCCCGAATCTTGGTCGCCTCTTCTTCCTCCATCATCGCCTACCGCCCACGCACCGCCGTCGATGCTGCACCGTCATCGCGGCCGCAGTGCCGTTGCTGCTACACCGCCGTTGCTGCAGCATCGACGTCAACGCCGTTGCTTAGCCCTTTTTCTCTCCTTGCGGTGAAGGTCGCAGTCGTTTCAGGTCAGGTATGCTATGTTTTGTACCCGCCCCAAACTATGTTGTTTTCCTATACCTTTCTTCTTCTTTTTCTTCTTCTTTGTTAAGTGACACTTAAATCTTCATATGGTGATTGTGAAATCTAATTTAAGATGTTTACAAAGCAAAATCAAGCTACCTTTTTTAATAAAAAATCAAGCTTTTCAGTTGAACGGCGCTCATCTCCTTGTCTTATTGTGTATGTATTTGTTTTTTTCAAGGCTACTTGTAAGGTTCCAAGGCTGTTCAAAAAATTAATGTATGTGTGCGGCTGATTTCACGTGATATTTATCTTGAGATGTTATTTTTTTAATATTAGATATATAAAAAAATTTTAATTTTTTTTAATTTTTTTAATATTAGATATATAAATTTTTTTTAAGGCTAGTCTATTCTGGTTACTGTTTCAAACTGAAATTATTTTTTATATATATATATATATATATATCAATGTTTAATGCTTGTGAAAGATATTTTGTATTTTTCAAAGGCTGATTCCAGATTCAGGACTGTGTAATTAAATAGGTTTACATACAATATGGTAATTAAATTTGAAGAAGTGAAACATATCTAAGAATGCATCGGTGAACCTTGAGCAAACAATAAAGCCTTTCCAGGTTACAGAAGGAGCACTGCCCCAGCACCAAGGGTTTAAACGTTAGAATTTTCACACTTATTAGCAAGTAGACTAGTCTGGCAAGTTGGCGTGCTCATGAGTTCAATTTGGAGAGAAGGAAAAGTCTAGAGTGCTGCTCTTCCTGACTAATGTGAAACAAGTATGCATAGAGTTTGCGGTATAATTGTCATTTTTAAGGGAAGATAGTTTGAAATAAATGTCTATTGTTGTTTGTTTTTTTATTTTATTTTTTGAACATTGATGGAATCAAGCTGGTTTGAGCCACTGCTAGTAACAGGCAATGAGACAACAGCTCTATTATTGGAGAATGTCAAACAAATGATGGAACTTGTTTCAATCATCATTAGTTTCAATTTTGCAGATGGACTTATGATAGATGTTTTATAAGATTTTGTTTCCTCGGTATTCGACTAAATAGAATTTTTGGGATCTTCGATGACATTTCAGGGGGTAGGTTTCGCCACAGCTTTTCTATCTTAATTTCACACAAATGTATCACTTATGTAGGGGTGGGCATCGGTCGAATGGATATCGGACGAATTATCGTCCACGTCTGTCCAAATTTTTGTCGAACAAAATTTGTCCGACCAACTTTGGACATCAAATTGTCTGTCAGGCCCAAATAGTGTCGTGGACAGTCCGAAATCCCCTGCACCGCCATCTGCCCTCCGTTGCCGTGCTTTGCACTGCCAGCGAACCTCCGCTGGAACCATTGGAATTGGTTCGGCGAGCCTAACGCATTTACGATGTCGACGTGCTCGGCGAAGGTGGCGGCTCGCGTGGAAAATGGCTAAACAGAGGCAGTTGGTGGTGGGTGATTAGATCCTACCGGCCTGGGTGGTGATGGGCTCTGCTCTTGTCAGGGAAGGCCGTGGGAGGGTTGGCAATGTCAAAGCGGTGACTGGACGGCCAAGGCGGCGGTCGCCGGCAGCGGAATCGACAACACGAACAGAGGGTAATCAACGGCGGATTCAACGACGAGCGGCAATTTCGGCGTCGTGGAAGTTGGACGATGGCAAGGGCGCTCGGGGCATCACGGCAACACCGCGGCGGGCCTGGCGGCGACGATCTGTGGCAGGGCGACGTCGGCGGCGGAGGCGGCGCGACAAGGGTTTGGACGGGGAAGAGAAAATGGGTTAGGGGTTTGATTGATGGTAATATTGTAAATAAGACTTGACTCGCCCATGTCTCAAGTCAATAATAATAACTAACTCGGAATAAATCCTAAAAAAATCCATAAAATTAGAAAAAATCCCATAAAATAAAATAAACACTACAACATCATAATGACATTCTATAATTAACAACCCACCCAAATTCCCAGTAACGCGTCTTAACGCAGTAAACAACCTAAATTAATTTCACCATCAACTGTATATAAAATAATAATAATTGTCATACTCTCATATATTCTGATAACTCATTCTTTTCTGTTGTATTCATGATGTTATTATCATATACTTGGGTACGCATGACCCTCATGGCTCATACACCCGACCAGCGTCGACTCAGTATACGTATTCTAAAACATACTCGACTTGAATCGACGATTGAACTGATCGGTTCATAAGCATAAAACCCTAACTCAGATCACTGGTTTTACATTATGTTTATAATGTGATATATTTTTTTTCGAAGATGGATCATACAAGTTTATTATTAAATGTAACTGAACAAAGTAGAGGTAAAAATGATAGGAAAAATTCGATTGCTAAAGAGGAGAATATATAAATAGTATATTATTAAAAAAGAGAAAAATAACATCCGGTGTATGCGCATATTTTGATAAAAAATATTAGAAGAATGGAACATCTCTTAGTCTGTCGTGATTGTGAAAAGAAGTTTGAGGAAACTAAAAGTTATAAAACTACTCATTTATCGATGCATATTGAAGGGAAATATTTTAATTTTAAAATAAAGAGGATATAAAATATTAGTAATTAACTTTTTTGTATTGTTTTAATGTAGGTGAGCTAGATGAAAAATCAATTATTACAATATTTTATCTTTGAAGTATATGCAATATTGGATTATATTTTGATGTCAATGATTATTTTAAAGTTTTTATACATAGATTATTTTTTGTTTGACTTTAAAATTTTAGAGCATGTTAACTAAATTATAAGTGGTTTGATATGATTATTAATGTGAATGTATAGTTCTAAATTCCTAAATATAAGAGTGACTTTAATCCTTTTATATATATATATATATTATTTTTTGATATTTAAGATATTAAATATCAATTTTATGTATAAACTTAATTAATTTTATTGTATATTTATATTTTAAAATTTTCATAAACTGTAATATTAGTCTTACAAATGTTGAAGATATTATATTATTGATATAAAATATCGGACACTCAGTCGGTCATTTGGTCAGACAAAAAATATTCATGTTTGGTTTGTTTTAATTCGGTCAAATTTGGTCAGCATATTTCGAATATCGGGCAGACGGACATATTCGGACATCCACGCCCACCCCTACACTTATGTAAGGCATACTTGGGTTAGCCGAGCCTGATAGGTTGCAAAACAACTGTTTGTATAATGTGTATTGATTTTTTTAATATCACACTTGGTGACCTTGAGGCTTCTTAATTATTTAACAGCTGTTTGAGGTTCATAAAATACAACCTAAATAATTTTTGTTTGTCTGTAAATTTTATGGCTAAATTTCTCTTTTGATGTTATAGACGATACTTTGGCAGACTCCAAAACATTTTCCCAAATTAAATGGCATATTATTATTTATATCAATGAATCTTATTTTAATCAATTAATTAAAAAGTCTCATTTCGATATGTGAGGCAAAATGTATTACTTCGTCCTGTTTTTTTAATGCTTAGATAATAATTTACTGACTTTTCAGTTACCAGTGTGCAACCATGATTAATTTGTTTATTGTAGTGATAATCTACAAAAAACAATGTAATTTTGAGTTATATAATAGAATAATATAATTAAAGTACAAATTATTAAATTTAGTTCCAAGGTATCAATTTAATTTGTTTTGGGATGATTAAAAATATTTTGGTTTAACCTACCAACATTTAATTGATTTTCTTTTTCTTTTCAATCCAAAGGCATAGAGAAAGTCGACATAAAAGAACTTATCACCCTTCTCTTTTTCTTTCTCAAATCATTTTTTTCTCTAGTAAAAATCTTTCGATTTCATAATCTTTCAATCCAAATAGATTCTTTTTTTCTCTAGTAATCTTTCGAATTCATAATCTTTCAATCTAACTAGACCCTAAATGAACCCTAAACAGGGAAGTGCCGATTTGTATCTTTACAACTGTTTATACTATTCAGGAGCAGGAGTGGCCTCAGTGGAGACAGACCTCGGTTCAACCAAAGTGATCGTGAAAGGTCAAAAATATGATGTTTGCTTAGAACATGAAAGATTATGTTGATTGGCCCCATTGTGTAATACAATAGATGAAAGTATTACTCCTCTCAAGCTAGTGATGGATATATGATAAACAAAACAACCTCCATCTACTTATAAACAAAACCTATTCATACACAAGTTTAGTACACCATCACTACAAACATAAATAGCTCCAAGGTCATAAGTAAAAACCTTTGCCTGACTAAGCTGAATAATTTATAAGCAAGTATCTTTGCACTAAGTTCCTGCCTTTTAAACTACCAACATCATCAGAAGGAAGTCAGATATGCTAAGCTTCATCCTACCTTAAGCAACCATCAAATTAGATCAGGACTGGTTGTATCTCCAGAGACCAAAGCCTAGAATGAACATGGCTAGCAGCAGACCACCACAAACTTGGTAACATGCTCTTGAGAAGACTGATGTGGACCTAAGTGTCTTTGTGTCAATGGATGCGCTTGGTAGATCCTCTTCCTTTGCTGCCTTTATCCGCCGTCTAGGTTGCATCACAGAAACCTCCTTCGCAGGTTTGGTTTCCTGGTTAAGACATGTTTGAACATCTTTCGAGGATTTTGGAGGTGAACACGTCTTTGATATTTCTGCTCCATGGGCCAGTCATGATGTACAGTTAACACTAGATAAAAAATAAATAAAGATTGAATAAACGAATATTTCATTAACACTGCAGGACAATACCACTGTCTGATTCATTTTGTAGTTCCTCTAGAAGCTTAGTTTCAGGACTCCCAGAAGAATGTGTACTTTCCATGTCATGTTCTCCTTCCTACAAAATAGAAGGCAAAATCAACAATTTGAAGTCAATAATACATAACCTGCATAATCGAAGTTTTTTCTACTATCACTTAGAGAACAAGCAGCTAAATTATTACTGCAAAGACACTTGCTATAAGATCTTTGATGACATTAGCACTAGGCCTACTACTCCTCATGGCCAGACCAATGAAGAAAAATTAAAAGATGAATTCCTTCACAAGATCGAACACCCAAAGGCATTGAAGTTCTGAGTAGAAGAGGAGGAACAATCAAACAATTTCCTAATTTAGTTCTTTCCTATTATGAACATTAGTAGTTGAGTCTTAGTTGGAGTCTTATATTAGATTTTTATTTATTAGTTTTTTCCTATTTGAGTAGGAGTTATGAATTATGCATAGTTCTTAAAGGACTTGATTAGTTATTTGCTTTTATAGTTGAGACAGGAATTTTGCTTATAAATATCTATCATTGTAGGCGATATTATAACCATATTATTCAGTAAATAAAGTTATTTTCCTGGTTATATATTCTTCTCTACTTACTTCATCATTGAAGTTAAGAAAAACCTATTGGAATCTTATACTTCGTCGTAAGAGCTTAGTTCCATATGTTACTTCAGATTGCAGGTTGCGTCAATCCTATAAGCTAGATGTTAATTGGTAAATCTGCTACCACTTCCATGAATTATTATTGTATTAGATCTTAGACCTTGTCTTTCAAAACAACAAACCACTGGCAGAGACAAAATTAAATAATAATAAAAATAATAATAATAATAATAATAATTATAATAATGAACTCAAACCTCTAGTTTCATTTGCTCAGAATCATGACCATCGGCCTCACTGCTTGTCCTACTTTCCCCAGAAGAAACTGACTTTGAAGTGCTCTCTTGCATATCAGAGGAAGCGTTACGGCCTCCATCATATGCATTAACATTTGGGCCAGCACTTATACTAATGTGCATTTGCAAACCAATTCTTCTTCGGGCAAAACCTAGCTTTGCTTGTCCCAATTTTGAAAACTGTGGCTGCCTGGATTGCACCACAATACCGGTGCTCTCCACATTAGTATTGTCAAATAGAGAACTGTTCTGACCACTTTCTTCAGAAAGATTATTAATTAAACTTTCTTCAGAAAGATTATTAATTAAACTTTCTTCAGAAAGATTATTAATTAAACTTTCTTCAGAAAGATTATTAATTAAACTTTCTTCAGAAAGATTATTAACTTTGTCAAATAGAGAACTGTTCTGACCACTTTCTTCAGAAAGATTATTAACTAAGTGCTGCATTGACTCTGCACTACAATTAGCAGACATTAAATTGTCACCAACAAAAGGTTTGCTTTTTATAGTGCTGACATTGTAGCTTTTCTGCTCAGGATGCCGTGAATATGGGCTGATGGAGTCCATGTTCACATCAAATTGATCATTTAGCTGAAAAGTAAACTGGATAGAAATCAAGTGAGGGTAAATCAGTGAATAAGAATGATTCAAAAACAACTATATACACTAAAAAAATGACTTTTCTCCCCGTCTTCTCCATTCCATTTTTAACCATGGAGAAAAACTATAATTTTTTCCATATTCGGAAATATTTGAAGGTAGGTAAGTATGTATTAATTTTTAACCTTTTCTCCACCCCAAAAAATATTCATAAATCTTAAAACGTGGAGAAAAATGGAGTGGAGAAAAGTTTGAAAATTCACACATACTTACCTCTAAAAATTTCTAAATATAGAAATAAATCTAAACTTTTTCTCCAATGTAAAAATTGGCGTGGGGAAGATCCACTACATTTTTTTTTAAAACGTGGGGAGAAACCAATTTTTTTGTTGTGATATAAGATTACCTGTCCAGCTCCAATGAGCATTCCTTCCACATCACTGCCATTGAAGCCACTGTCTACAATTGACCTATATTCCGTAGGGGCAGATTGTGGAATGCCATTCGGAGCTTTAAAATTTAAACAAGCAGTGGAATTTTCTGGACTAGTTGTATAATCACACAAGTGCACGTCTTGGTCATCTTTTAAGACCCCATTCAGAAACTCTGTGGCAGAAATATCTTCATCAATAGGACTAGAAGTATCAAACATTTGAGCTCCACCAAAATCATCATAGAATGGAGAATCTATGACAGGATATTCAGACACAAACTCAGGAAATCCACGGAAACCTGCTGTCTCAGATTTTAGCTGGCTATCAATTCCCAATTCATGCAGCAACCAATCATCAACCTGGACTAACATTGACAAAACAATTTAGCAAACTTACAAAGTGAAAGAAAAACATGGTTACAGGTTGTTTTGATCCTTTTTCTCAAGCAAAGGAAATCAACCAATATAAAAAAATGAACTGTTTAAAACAGAAGTAAACATTACATAACATCAATAAGTGGAACACGTCAATTCAAAACATCTCATAGATTCAGCACATTTTATAGCAGATGGATCAAGTTTTCCAGTGCAATATATAAACACATGATTTGGCAAGCATTGACTGTTGCATACTCGCGATAGGTTTATTGATGAAATTTCACAGAGCAAAAAACAACCAAATGAATTAGCTAGAGTTGCAACTATCAAACTATTCACCACTGGCAGTATGTGTAGGGAAAGAAGGAAAACAATCATTGTATTTTTTTTATAGTAAGACCTCTAAAAAAAAGAGAGAGGAGAGAGAGAAAAAAAGAATACCGTAATTGTAAACAGCAGGACAGGAGCAAAATATAGTCAGTCTACTCTAAACAGATGACTTCATTTAAAAGAACCACAATGAGACATGAGATTTGATATGCAAGCTATCCAGTATGCGTAAACATACCTGATGAAAAATACAGAGTTTCAAATGATTGATAATTTGTTATCATTAATCATAAAAATAACTGTTAGTTTGTTTACCTCCGCAGAGGCTGCATCAGCCTTATGATCTTCTACATCTGAAGTCACATAGCTAATGCACTCCTCCGCTGTTGAAAGATAAGGAGTTCTCTTGTGAGAACTATCACCCAACCAGCTATCAATATCTGTATTTTGTTCATTTTCATCGACAATTGGTGAAGAAACCTCTGGTTTCCTACGTGATTCCTGAATTGGCGCGCTCACTTGAGATGATATTTGATTATCATCTCCAGTGTGTTGACTACCAGGGGAAGATTTAGTCAGTGATAGGCCACTTGGATCAACCTCATCATAACTGAAGTTCCCATTCTTCTCATCTACCTTGTCAGTCTTTGGACTAGGCACTTTCTCATCTGGCTTGTAGAATAGCCGGCAAATAACAAAAGCACTCTATATTGCGCGAGTCAATTAAAATTTTAGTGACAGTCCATCTAAAGCACAAATAACAACGATAACAAATATATCAAGCACTTAGCAGCCAATACAGAGATATAGAATCAGAAATCACAAACAAGAAAAGAAAGATACAACAAAATATTTGCTCAACTACAACAAATTCATAGTTCAAAATAAAAAAATGAGCAGCAAAAATAAATAGTTTATTCGATTACAACATTGAATGCTTATCATCAAAGCATGAACAACTATAAAATCATTCAATATTTGCAGGGGGATATACCTGTCCAGGTCTAGTACCATCAAGATCCTTCTCAGTAGCTCTGTATTCATGCACAATCCAAGGGGTGCGCTCCCCATGTGGTGCCCTCCCACGATAGAACACAAGGGTCTTCTTCATACCAATTAAATTCGTCCTGGATTTAATAGTTCGATCCTTCCCAGTTGCTTTCCAATATCCTTTCTCTGTCGCCCTGTTCGAGCGGTTCCCATTCGGGTACTTCTTCTCACATGGCGAGAAAAAGAACCATTCCTGATCATCTGTTTTGATCACAGATTTGCCTGCAAGACATAAGCCCACTCAATGAAGTAAAACCACTAATATTCAGAGCTGATGATCACAACTATTTAAGCCTAAACAAAATATGCTAGCACAAATATAAGAAAATAACCTCTCAAACTAGATTAGGCTAAACAGCTGCATCTATTGTTCAAATCAAACATTAGAGACACTACTTATCAAATATCAATCATCCGCTAACAAAATGAACCATTAACACTAGTATCACCATGCATTTTACTCAAAACTATGATAAAATCAACAACTGCAATCAACAAAAAAATCCAGATTATCTAAGCAATTATGCCCACATGAGAGCTACCGTCAAACCACTTCTACAAACATCTAAAACCAAGTCAACCAGAACCCACAAAAAAAAAAAAAAAGGAGAGAGGAAAGTGGCATGCATGCACACCCGGGAGGTCGCAGGGCTCACAACGGCAGATATCAACTTCGGGTATGACCTCAACCTCACCCTTCTTCCCATTGATCTTCTTCCTAAGGTAGTGGTTGATCAGCTCTTCATCGGTGGGTCTGAACCTGAACCCCAAGGGGAGGTTCTCCATGGGGGGAACTGCGCCCATGATGTCGACAGACGACTATCAGAACTCGATCCAACCCAACAACACTCAACACCTCAAAGGCAGAACAAAAACCCAGAAATCTCCGAACGTGGGAAGAACAACAACATCGATCAAAGTGCTTGGCCGCTACCTAGACCTTGGAGGAGAGGTTTAATGGCGAAAAGTGCGAGGAGAGTCGAAGCAGATGGAGAGGGGTTTATTGTGCCTAACATTTTTTTTAACAGCGGTGAAAACAATTGGTGGACCAATTAACATTCGACACGACGGATAACGTATGTCACCCAAGGTGTGAAAAGCTTAAAAGGTGCGTGTCCGTATCTATGGATGTAGCCATGCGTGTACATGAAGATCTTTGGTAGATTGACAGATTGAAGGCGCGTACTATGCAGCGTGTCCAGCCGCGTGGGATTTTTTTTTATCGGGTAAGATGTCCGATTTATATTAATTTATGTTACTGATAAAATTTAATTTTTTAGATAATTTTTTATTAAATAATAAGATATATAATAATAATTTAATATATTAAATATAAGTTCTTATTAATTTTTACTACACATAAATTTTAATCAAAAGAAAATATATTATAATAATTTAATTATTTTTTTGTTTAATTTTAATCGGTCAAATTTTTTATTTATATTGTGATTTAGAATCACCTCTAAAATCCACTTTAATTTATTATGCAATAACGTCATGTCGAATTTGAATCCAATTGTTCGAATTATATGACTCAAAATGATATTGTACAAAAGAGTTGGATTGATTCAAAGTTAATTTCTAGCCTACATAACATAAATCTTCTACAAAATAGATAAAATATTTCTTGACAAAAATGATCAATCATTTGTCTATCTAAACTTGTAATTGGTAATTTCTTTTACATTTATTTACTTTAAATCTAGATTGAACTAAAATTTAAGAGGCATTATGAGATTTTGAGTGTGTTCATTACGGGACTTTGAAAGTAAAATGAAGTCAATAAGTTTCTAAACATTCTCAAAGCTAAATGTTTAGAGTCAAAAGAAAATTTTGAAGTAAAAAAGGGTTATTATCAAAATTAGGTTAGATATCGTGCTATATATCACTTATATTACAAATAAATTTTAATTTTATAAATAGACTTTACTTGAATAATGTGACATATAATATTTTAATATTATATATACATATTTTGACGGGCTTTATGGTAAATTTTAATTAAATATAAAAATAAATTATAATAATTTGATTTATTATTATTATTTTATTATATTTTAATTGGCTAAATCTTTTAGTTTTAATCACTATATTAAATTTTCTTTTTATTAATAATAGTAGATAAAAATTTAAAATCAGGGCAGACAAAAAAACGAGGTTTATTATAGAACTTTAACAAAAGTGATATTAAAAGTTTTTTTCATAACGTCATCAAAAGATGATATGGTATGATCTAAAACATATTACATCACAAAATTCTTGCATTGCAATACAATAAAAGAATTTTTGTACCTTTTGTTCATCCTTCGATAAAACAACAAAAGTACTAAATCAAAGATGATTCCTTCCTTTGCTCTCCAAACAAGCCATGCATCTCATCACATGCACAATAAATTCACTTCGATGGCGCATCTCAAAGCACCCTTGTTGTGTCTCCTCTGCCACACCACAATGGGTACAGACCAAGAGGTCAGGACCATGGTGGCCAACCTCACCAATCGCCTCAATGAGCTCCAATCCAAGCCCCATTTTGGCCGGACATTTCGCCGCCGTGATAACGAAGACGACGAGCACGGCCAGAGCATCGTCAACCTCGCTGGCAGCAACAGTGGTGCAGTCATGAAAGCAAAGTTGGAAGAGGGCACAAAGACCATAGGAGATGGTGGGGAGGATGAAATGAAAGGCACATATGTGAATAGCAACTTTCAAGCTGTGAATAATTCTATCTTGCTTGGTGGAAGTTACACTTCAGAAGACCCTGGGGTGCATATGGTTGTTAAAGAGTATCAGATGGAGCATGGCGGGTATGTTTTAATGGAGGAGAAAAAGAAGAAGATCAAGAAGGAGAAAGAGGGTGGTAAGAAAGCTGATAAACATCACCAGGAATATGAGAAAGCAGAACCAAATCAGCTTGATTGAGTTCACTTATATATTTTCATGTTATGTAAGTTCCATATATAGCTGGGACATATAATCTTCATGCAATGTTCTTGGTTAGTATGATATATGATATATAATATGTCTTGCTATTACAATTTGATGACCAGCTACTGTTGTTTTCATTCTGCTTCAAGAACTCTAGCATCATTAATCACTTTGTCTGTAATTATTGCACAAACTTGTCAGTATTAGCAGAAATCAACTTAGAATATGATCCATGATAAGCTCGTTTTCTACTTTCACAAGGCCAACAATTTGAGGAATCACTATTTCCAATTTCTCCTGATCAATCCTCAAACAAATGTTTGTTTTGAAGCATCTCTATTTCTCCAACATATTTGGGTTTCACCTTCTTGACTGCATCCTATTGTTTGACTTATCCTCATCAACCCAGCCCAACCCCTTGCTCATCAGTGTTAAAGCATAATTCCTTCACACATTCAAACTATAGTTCTCATGGAACTGATTTTTTTATAATTAGGTAAGATGTCGATAAATTTTAATTTTATACATAAACTCTCGTTTAATAATAAGATAGACTATAATAATTTAATATCTTTGATATGGACTTTTATCAACTTTAAAGTTATAGCTTATTTAAATGAAAAAATAAATTATAATTATATAATTTTTTAAAACAATTAGACACTTTTATTTTTAGGTAATTAGAATTTGATGTTAGCTGAGTTCAAACTGGTGACATTTTATCGTGAAAGGTATTTTTATTATTTTTTGTAAGAAATTAAAATATTTTTATTATATTTTTTAAAATTTTCTTGTATTTTTAATTAATTTATTTTAGACCAATATTGAACTCCTCTTTTATTAACATAAGATGGATTATTTAAAAGGTTGTTTTTTATTATTCAAAATAGCACTATCTTTTTAGCAAACTTTATCATATTAACAAATATTCTTGGAATATATGTGTGTATATTGTACATTTCAAAATAAGCCATAGCTGAACCAGGATAACAATGCATTTTTTTGAAAGCCAAAAATTAATCCGAACAAGTTTGGAACCAAAACAAATTTTCTTCGTTTTCATGCGACGATTGAGATATTCTTTGAATTGATCTAAATGTAATGCATAAATTTTCACCGGCAGGCATTCTTATAAATGAAGAAAACCCAACTTTTTTTTGGGTAGAAGGCTCTTAGGCAGGTATTCTTTTCTTGCTTAGCTGTTAGGTAGCAGATAATGGCTTTGATTTCAATGCCACATATCTTGGTTAATTATAACAACATTACTATGCCTACTTCTATAAAACATGAAAAATAAGGAATCACTTGCTTCCCGCCTCTATGCATTCGTTCACAACTGCCATTTACATTCAAAAGAAGGCAAGGCTAGCAATCTTCCAGGAAAAAATTGACAAGATCTATATGAACAGTTTCAACCAACTTACCCTCAACTCATCTGCACCTTTCCCCTACCAACAAAAATATTGTAACAAGCCCCTCCTTCCCAACAATCACCACCAATTTCTGCCCAAAACAGGGGCCTCCCCTGCCTCACCTCCCCTTAAATAGATTCCACCTAGCCTTGCCACACATTCTCACACTTGCATTTTCCATAATTGTTTGATTTGTGAATCTTTCACACTGAGCTAAACCATGGGTGCATGTCCTAGCAGGCTAAAATTTGTTCACAAGCCAAAGAAACTGTCTGGGGAAAATTCGCCACGGCCGCGGATTGCCCCACTTTAATGGCCAGACCGGCGGCTGATCAGCCCCCTTTGTTCGCCAGAACGATCACCGACGAGCCCCCTTTGTTCGCAAGACCGGCGGGTGCCACTCAGGTACCATTCTGCCTTTTCCATTGCTTACTTTTATTATGATTATTAGACTTGTCATTACCATCATCATTGATTCCCCCAATAATAGGTGATCAAATGGTAGTAAGAACTTGAACTCAATAGTAGTTAACAAAACAAAGTCTCATCACATTGCCTATGGCAGCATAATCCTCCATTAAAAAGGAAATTTATAATTCTAACTCAATTGCACTGATCATGTATCTCGCCGTCATCATCAGCATCAATTAATTTTTCAAATCAAGACATTTGTCTAAAAGACATTTGTTTCTTTCAGCTCTACAATCATAGACTCTTGAAAAAAACAGGAAAAACATTTTTGTTTTGTGTTTGTGTGGTGATATGAATGACAGGTGAAAATTGAAACTAGAAAGGAACCACTGGTTGACGGCTCAGAGCCAAAAGCAGAGGCTGCTGTCCCTGATGCAGCTTCTGAGGTTGATGCTTCCTCCTCTGTTGAACCCTCACAAGCACAAGACAATGAAGAACCCAAGAAAGCAGAAGCGCAATCTCAGATGACGAAGCAAGCCGCGTCCGAGGAAAATGCAAATGCAGATTTAAAAACAGAAGATGCACCTCTAGATTAAAAGGCAGAGAGTGTGGTTGATGAGGAAAATGTAGATTGCTGCATACGTTACCAACCCTTAAAAAGAAAGAAGCATCTGCATAAACCATGAAACACAAGGAGATGTGGTTATTTGTGACCATTAGTCTTTATATATGGTTCTTTAAAGTTTTAACTGTGCTTGGAATGAAATGTATAGGATTTTTGCCTGGCAGTAATTGATTTGTTCTGACATTTACTTTGATCCAAAGTAACAAATTGCTGCAAAACAGTGGCATATATGAAAACATAAAACTGCTAGATAGTTCACATCTGTGGAACAAACCAATCTACGTAGGTAATATACAACACTCAACAATTGAAAACTTCCGTCAGAATGATTTTAGCTGCTCTTAAGAAAGTTCACATCTGTGGAACAAACCAATCTACATAGGTAATATACAACACCCAACAATTGAAAACTTCCGTCAGAATGATTTTAGCTGCTCTTATCTTTAGTCTCCTTTGGAGACAACTTGAACCAAGGAATCCAAACTGAAGTTGTTTTCTGGTACTCCCTATAAGCATCAGCTCTGCATTCCTTCATTAGCATCCTTTCTTCCACGATAGAAGTTACATAGGCCAAACACATACTATTGATAAATGCACCAATAACAGTCCATGGTTGTCCAACATTCCAACCAAAAATGGCCAATCCCCACCACCACATTTGCTCTCCAAAATAATTCGGTCGACGCGAATATCGCCATAAACCCTTGTCAAGAACAGTAGGTGCATCAATCTCTTTTAGATTGTTCCTCCTTTGTGCAAAGTGGAAGAGTTGAGTGTCTGCAATGTAAGCAATTGTGATCCCACTAAGACAGACTATCACAGCCACTGAGTCCCATTTGTTCCATGGGATTTCTGTGAAGTGTACGGCAGACATTGGGAGGCAGTTGCCAATAAGAAAAACCTGGGGAATTAAGTAATTGAAACAGTCAGTAGTTACATTATAATTTTCAAAAGTATGTTATTTGACAATGAAAAGACTATCAAAGCAGTTTTCAGCAATAATTGTTTATTGGGAAAGTTGGATTTTGATCTAAGACAGAATAAAGTGTACACTTTTACATTTTATTAACTTTTCCAGACACAAAGGATCCTCTACTAAGAATGAAGAGAAATTTTCCATCAAATCTACATGCATTGTAGAATATATTTTAAGCCTTATCATCTTTCTGACATTACAAGAAAGCATGAAGAATCAAAATTCAGGTCTACTAGAAACAAAGGGAACTTACTAATGTATAGCTTTTAATTTCAAAGTGTACCTGCTGAGAAACATAAACAGCAAAGAAGGAAATCCACCACCAGCTCTTGCCATACTGCTTCCTCATCTTGGTAAACCTCCAATCCTCCCTAGCTCCCAACTCCCATTTCTCCCTCCTCAAATAGTTATGGCTGAGTCTAATTCCCCAGACCCATGTCAGAAAAATGACAACTCTTGATCTGATCCAATTGAACCTTGACAGTGGATGGCTAGCGTAGAAGTGACAAAGCATTACAGGCACCACAGTCCAATACAAATCTATCAACTGCACACACGGAAGTTCACATCAAACAGTTTTAAGCCATGATCAAAGAAGAAAACAAAGGAAACTATTGTCACAAATGACCATAAAATTTGGATCCAATCATACTCTTAGGACTCTTGACTAACTCCTGAAAAACTTTTACAGCATTACATGAAAAGATGAAATGCCTAAACACAATATCGGCTATGAATGATGTCTGATACATTGTGCTGGTATACATACCCAGTGGCTTGATTGTATGACGCTGATGAGCCAGAAGATAATGTCAACATTGATGAAGAAAAGGAGGTTGGCAAGCAAGAGAGGGTGTTTGCCGCACCATCTAAAGAATCCATGTAGATGGTCATCAGAAAACTCTTTCACTTTGTGAAGAAAAGAAAGATACAGAATTACAGAAGGCAATGGGGCAAGGAACGCAATGAGAATGCTCTTCAGATTTCTCATATCTGATTTTGGGTTGCTATAGAAGAACAATCATGGTTGTTTTATAGTGCTGAAAATTGATCAGAGATGTGTTCATATGGAGGGAAAAAGAGTAAGTAATTGTTGTGAGCTTGTTGAATAAAAATGGTGCATTATAGTGTGGACCACAGGCGTGGGTATCTGATCTAATGAAGATCATTAGCAGCTGGGTATTATCTGGATTTACGGTTCAGATTTAAGCTATGTTCATCATTATGTCCATCTTTGAATATAGTTATCATTAGCTTCCACTAAACGCATGCGTGTGTTTACCCTTAGATGAAGCGTGGGCAATTGCGTAATTAACCTTCCCTAAATAATCCAACAGTTTATCATCCAACGCCTAGTTATTGGTTTATTTTTATAACGTGGCATTTGACAGAATTTTTAAAAAAACATCTCATAGACCACTGACTTGTAATAATTATAATTATATACTCAAATATCATCAAATCACCTTATTATAAATTATAAAATACTTGCTTATAAAAGTTTTTGATAATTTCTTAAGATTTAGTTATGCTGAAAGATGGGTTCGGATATCCAACATCCGTAAATCTGAACCGAATCTAACACTATAATGTAAAACCATTTTTGATTGAATCCAGGTTCAAATTTTTGGATATATAATATATATGAAAATATTTGGATCATATATGAATTTGTGGTGATCAATCATATATGATCTAAATCAGTAATATTTTATAAAATTATATTTTAAAAATATTTAAAATAATATTCATTATTATTTTTTATTTTATATTAAAATCTACATTATTTATATTATTTTAGTCAATCACTTTGAATTTGGATGGGATATGGTTTTTGTGAATAAAGATTGGATACAAATATAGTAAATAAAATAAATGTAATCTTTAGATTTAGGCAGGATAGAGGTTCATATTTATGGATTCGGATCGAATAAGAATATAGTCATATCCGATCCATATTTGACTCAAACACATATGCAGTTATACAAGTGATTTTTAAGTGGATGATTCGTAAAGTCTTAGGGTGTTTTAAGCAAATAATTTTAGCCATGATAAATGAGTGAATTCTTCGTAAAATTGAGTAATTTGTTTGAATCGGGTTTTCTTGAAGTATCCTGAATATGTGTGACCCAATGATAGATTACAAGAGGGGATATTTGGTGCCATGACCAAAGGATAAAATTAAGAAAAATGCAATCAAACCAAGTTAGGTTATAAGCTTGAGCTAGCAACATTAGAAACAAGATGAACATCAAAAGCAGGGTTATAAATAGCTCAGTTGATAGTGATTAGCATAATTATTTATTATTTTAAAAACCCTTACCATAGCCAAGTCATTAACCAAGTTTATAAGTTCAGCCATAACCAATTTATCATCATTTTGTTGTTGGTTAAATGGTTAAATTAGTTAAAAATTAATTATTATAAACTAACTTTGTTAAGGTAGTTAAAAATTAAGTTATCTAAAATGCTTTTTCATTCATAAAATATAAAATGTTCTTACCATTCAAACTTTTTTAATTTAGTATAAAAAATTATGAAATTAGTAAATAAGTTATCCTAACTTAAGTAAATTTAATAAATTGATACTTTGACAATTAAAAGTTTTAAGATTAATATTGAGGAAAAAATGAGTTATACAGCTATATATAAAATAATTGAATAATATGTCAGTCAAATCGATAAATTAGTTATGATAGATTTTTGTGCCTTTACCATTTATATTTAAATTCAACTTAGTTAAATTAAGCAAAATTTCAACTATTTTTTATATAGATGAGCAATGACTTCACCATTTTTATTTTATTTAATTCAAAACGATCGGTAAATCGGTAAATTAGATGACCCGTCCTAATCAAAACTAATGCTTACTCGACATGGCTCACTGGATTATATATTGTATACTAAAAAATATTCTATCATAAATAAAGGTCATTTTTTAATAATTCACTTTAATTACCCTTTTTGGGGATGATCCAAAGGCTAACCAACCAGATCTGATTCTAAATTACCATCAAAGAAGACAATCCACATGATCAAAAAGGTTGGCAATGCATGACTGTGGTCCATATGCCCTCTCAATCAGTCATTCTTATGCTAATTGCATCCAACAATTAGAGTAAAACCCATTTCAATTTCACGCTCATGGGACTCAAGGCTGTGAAACAAGCAGCCTTATTAACTTTTGTAAGCGTGGAATGATGCTCAACAACTGTCAATCAATTGAATGGTGCCCTAAGATCATCAATCTATCACAAAGAACGTAGCAAAGCTTAATCTTATAATATATAGATTAGAAAGGATAACTTATTGGGCACCAGTCGGCGGATTAAAAGATGGAGATTATAGTGCTCTTGCGGTGTAAGCAATGATGGTTATAGTTTCCTTTATGGAATGTTTAATCCTGCCTTTTATCTTCTTTATTGATCTTTAGCCATATAAAATTGGATGTAAATTCTCAACCAGTTCATGATTATAGATGTTTATCTTCAGAAATAAGGGATTATAAAACTATTGAAAACTTGTGCATGGATTATGGGGTCACAGTGGTTGGTGAGAATGCTTTATAAGTTGCTTTTCTGCAACTGTTCATACTCTTGGTTGATTGGAATCCAAGCAAAAAACTGGTGTCTCATAATCTTCAAAGTTGATTTAATTACTTTAAGAAACACAATTTGTATATAATCTAATTATTGTCAACCACTTTCGGCTAGAAGATGAGAATTTAGCCGAGTTATATTGGCTTCATGGTGATATATAAAAGTTTGCCCCAAAAACATTTTTAAGGTATAGAAATTGCTCGAACTATATTATAAGGGCGAGCCACATTTAGCTCTGCCCGGAAGCAACACCGGTGGAGACACAGTGTGTCTTTACCGTCGATTATTGTAAAACCCACGATTCGAGTTAGGGTTTTATATTCAGAACCGGTCGGGTCGACCGTTATTTTTTCGAGTTGAGTCAGTTTCAGGACACATGTACCGAGCCGATGCCAGTCGCGTGTATGAGCTATGAGGGTCATGCGTACCCAAGTATATGATGATAACGTCATGAACACAGCAGAACAGAATGAGTTATCAGATATATGAGAGTATGCCAGTCATTTTTATTATTATTTTTATATATAGTGGATCGTAGAATTAGTATTAGGCCGTTTACCGCGTTAGGACGCGTTCGGGCAGTCTGGGTGGGTTGTTAGTCATAGAGCATATCATTATAATATTGTGGTGTTGTTTGATTTTACGGGATTTTTTCCCGATTTTTATGATTTTTTTTAGGATTTAATACGACTTAGTTATTATACTTGACTCGAGCCGGAGACGAGTCAAGTATTATTTACGAAATTGCCACCAGCCCTTTTCTTCCTCTTCCCCGACCTTTTCTTCCCCAGACCTTTGCCGCGCGCCGCCCCTGTTCGCGCGCCACCGCGCCGACGCCGCCTGGCCGCCGATAGACGCCGCCCAGCTCCGCCACGGCATTGCCGTGCCGCCCCAACCAGGCCCGGCCACCATCGGCCGCCGCGACGCCGGAATCGCCACGCCTAGCGCCGCGGCTGCGTTTGGTCGCGTCGCGGATTCTGCCGCCGGCGACCGTCGCAGCCGTCATCCAGTGGTCGCCTCAGCACCGCCGACCACCCAGCGACCTTCCCCGACCGGAACGGAGGCCATCGCCGCCGTGGCCGGCCGATCTAGCGACCCATCGCCGTCGGCCCTGTTTTAGCCGTTTTCCGGCGAGCCGCCACCTCCGTTGGCCGCGTCGACCTAGTAGATGAGTCGGGCTCGCCGAGCCGGTCTCGAGGGTACCCAACACGACCCCTTTCCGACCAGTAGACGCCGCCGGCGATTGTCGCCGGAAAACCACCGGAAGTTGCCGGAAAACCGCCAGCAGCTGCCGAAAACCGCCAGAAAATCGGAATTTCTGGAATTCGCCGGAATTCACCGGATCTTCCGTGGGGCTCACTCAGTGGTGCCCGATCGAGCTTCGGACGCCGATGAGCGCCGAATTTGAGCTCTGAGACGCGCGACGGAACCCTAGCCGTCGCCGATTGCCGACGACGTGAGGTATAATTACCTCCGATTGATTTATTTAAAATTGATGATAATTGTTAGCATAGCATGCTAGGGTTGATTAATTATTATGATGAATGTTAAGATTATGAATGAAGTAAACATGTGTATGATGTGATTAATGACTAATTAGGGATGAAATGATAAGTTACATGATGAGATTAAGTGTGAATGAAGGTTCAGTGATGTAATGAAGTAGATCAGGTCAGAGCATGATAAGTGACCACGACATAAGTTATAGACACGTAATAAAATTAGTATGAATAGGATGAGCTAGGATTAATTAATTTTTATGATTTTTTGATTGTTATGTTGATGGATGCTTGCATTGTGATTTTGATGTTATTGAGTTTGATGCATCATTTAGTTAGCGGGCGTTAGTATTTAGTTTTGATGTGTAGGTACGGAGTAGGAGCTCGCCGCCTAGGCGCGATGACACGCTTGGAGCTTCTACCAGGTCCGTTTAGGACTCGTCTTGTTTTAGGCTTTTCTATTGTATGTTTATGTTATTATTTGCAGGACGGGTTAAGTGGTGTTTTATTGGATCCCACTTAACTCGGGTCATTTAACCGAATATTTTCCGGATTAATAACCCCTCGAGGATGAGATCCCTCGAGGATGATTTCGAAAACAAGATCCACCACAAGTTGCCTTCGGGCCTATTATATGAATCCCTTCCCAGGCCTATATATATAGTTTTATCGAGTTTTCAGTGAGACGAGAGATGGAGAAACCGACTGCACGTACCATGCAGAGGATGCCGTGACAGTCAAAGCGGGCTCTGGATTAGTGCCAGCGGACTGTTCCATTCCCGAGGGATCCTGACAACTCCGCGTTTGAGTTCCTCACACCCGGAGAACGTGGAGGTTTACGGGTACTGTTTAGTACAGCGCATGTCCGGACTTGTGGTTCAAAGGGTACTAAAGGCGACTGCCTGAGAGTACTCGGCCTTCGTGCTCAAGGCCAGGAGAAATATGGAGGTAAGGAGAGGGCTTAGGATAAAGTTTCACGAGAAGTACTGAAAAAGAAGTGCTGAGAGTAGCACAGTACCAGCAGCAGTAAGTTCGGGATGCTACCGGGTCTGCAGCCCAGTGGCTCCTCAGTAGTGCCCTTCAGAGTGTTCTTGAGGAAGTATATGGTTTTCTTTCATATGAGAGTTTGCTCTCATAGCCAGCTTGTTATAGTTATTTTATTTTCCGGACCAGTAACACTTGTTACTGACGTGTTTTTATACTATATGTAGGTAATAATCACGAGTTGGAGGAGCCAGCTTGGACGAAGGAGCAATGAGGTCTTGTACACACACATGTTAGATTTCTGAATGTTTAATTTTGTGTTATTATGTTATTATATTGTGAATGACATGTTCAAATGCATGAGACATGATAGAATGTGAAATGATCAGAGTAGCGCAGCAAAAGTGTGATGGGTTAGGACCCAAAGTTCAGAGAATGATGAATATAATAGATTAGAAGTATGTGTGAATGCTATCGTTGCTATACGTATATATGTTTGAATATACGTTTTTGACAGGGTGGCCCCTAATTACATTTTTAGGGGAAATTCTGTCCCTTTTATTTTATAATTTTTACTAATTTTGATTGTAATTGTGTTAGTGTGAAGTTTAGGTTGCATGTCATCCATGTAGTATCATGTTAGGGTTTTATAAATTTATCCATGCATGACAAGTCGTATCTACATCTTAAGACGCCGAGATTGGATCCGTATGAGTTAGGTTCGGGTTAGCCAACCTAACCGGGGCCCCGTAACATGCCGGTTCGGTTCACGAGCGTGAACCGGATTTGGGGTGTTACAATTATCCTGGGAATCGACGGTGGAGACACACGGTGTCTCCATCAGCGTCGCTTCCGGGAGGAGCTAAAATTTTTTTATAGGTAAGCCAAGTTATGGGCTTAGGCGGCACTTAGCTGTCTCGGGTTCAACTTTGCTTGATTACTAAATGATCTCAGCCCTATGTGGAGGGCTTAGTTTAGGTTAAGCTTATGAGATCAAGTTGGGCTTATTTAACATATGTATCACTAAATCTTCAGAAAGTAGAAATCTAAAGTGGTATGTAAATTACCATGTTAAAATACCAAAAAGTAGCAAATTAATGTTCAAATAATTATACTTTTAAAATTTTTTTACTCCGATAAATTTAGCTGAGCAAAAGGTCAGCTAAAATTTTAGTGGAGCTAAGTTCGAGCTTGCAAACCAAGTTTATTTGACTAAGGTCAAAAACAAGACAAGCTTAAGCAGGATAAAACTTTCTGCTACCCCTTTTAATCATTTTCATCAAAGACAATTAATTTGTATGTACATGGGCATGCATCATGATAATGTATCTTGAAAGCCCACCAAATAGAAGTCTTTTATCTTAAACCTTCAAGTTTTGTATCTTGTATGAAAAGTTTGTTGTTCAAAACATTCACTGTGTACAAATTTAAAATCTTTCCTAGCTTGCCAAATGAATGCTATATTACAAGCAAATTTTGTGTACTTATTCTTACATAGTTCATAGTGTCTTTGTCTTAGTCTCTTGCATTTTATTACTGAATTTGGCCATGGTGACTTTTTAATTACACAATGCAAATCTGAGCAAAGTTACGTAGGTCTACAAAGGCATGCACTATAGTTTATTGAAAGATGAATCCTATGTGGCCTTGTCAAAGTTTTCTCTATGCATTTTACCGGTACTAAACGAAGTTTTATCATACAAAAATTTCTAATGCAACCGCATATCACGATGATTTAGACTCGTCATCTCATTAATGTGAAGTTTAGTGTTGTAGTTTAATTTTGCGCTCATGACTTAACGCTTTGACCATGTTATAAGTAAAACAAATTTACGTACACTGTCTAATGTGGCAGTGATATACAGTGCAAACAGCCAAATGCTAGCCCACTCCTGGTCCGGCCCTTGGCCCATCGAGTAGCGGGTTGAGGCAACAGTTTACATTATTGGGCAATAGTCTGCAGCTTCACGATCATACGTACCTTTCTCTGCTTTGGAAAAGAAAACCATATACCTTTCTCTACTTGAACCTTTGCACAACACTTAACAGTACCAACATAAATCAACCCAGAATATGATCCACGGGATAAGCTCCGGTGACAATTTTCACAAGACTAACAACTTGAGGAATCAATATCTGCAACTCCTAATCAATGTTCAACAAATGTTTATTTTGAAGCATCTCAATTTCTCCAACTTACTTATCTCTACGATGAAAAAGGGTGGGCATTTGGTCAATTTGATTCCGAACTGACCAAATTGAATTAATTGAACCATATTTGATGGTTAGCTTTCAAAATGGTAACCAAACCGAATGACCCTAAAATTGAATTGAACCAAATTGAAATATTTCGTTAGGTCAATTCAATAACAGAATAGCCGAAATTCATGATAATTTTAAAAAATAAATTTATTTAATTATTTAATCAAAATATATCATTATTTTAATGAAAATTATTTAATAAGTAATTTTAAATATATATCATATTAAACAAATAGAAATATATTATAAAATTATTATAATTTTATGATAATTAATATAAAATATAGATTATATAATATATTTTTTAAAATTTCGTAATTTTGATTCGGTTTTGTTCCAAAACCGGAATAACCAAATAACATTCGATTTGCATAAGGGAAAACCGAAAATCGAACTGAATTAACTCAAATCCATTCGTTTTTCGGTTTTCTAGGAATGCCGTGAACCCTGGAATTGGCCGAGATGCTCGTAATCCCTTACCTGTCTCATCTATCCCGATCTATACCATTTGTTCATACTGGTCCTTATCTGCCAAGCACTTGACAATAATGACTTCTTCTTCTTCTTCTTCTTTTTCTCAAGCACCCTTCTCATAACTTAAGCCATAATAATCTCGTAACACATATAAACCATCTATTTATAAATCTCTCTTTGTCTATATTGTTTTCTCCAAGCAAATATCTATTTTGAGAGTTAATTGCAGAACAAGCAGAGCTTCTGTAACCATGGGCTTGTAAGATGGATACCTAGAAATGAAAATCCATTGGCTTATTTCTTGTTAGCTTCCTTTCAAGATGCGAGGCTTCCTTGTTACTTTTAAGGGTCAAATTTGGATTTGAGAAAGGTCTTGGATTGGAACATGATTGTAATTTTGGATTCTAAATGTTAATATGTCAACAAGTTGTGGGAATACTTTTTATAAATATGGTGCTTTGATTTTAAATCAAATTAGACTAAGAGAAATACTGAGTTTCCTTGCCGGCTTCAGCCCCTTGCACATGTTGGAGCTTCCTTTTCCATATTTGACTCGAACTCAATTCGTCTTGAAGCCTATTGAGATTGAATCGAGCTCAAATATAAATAAGTCGAATTGAGTTCAGGTGAACTCTACTCAACTCGCTCAACTCAATTTACTTAATTCAGAAGGTGATACTGAATCCGCCAATCTCAGTCCGCTGCACGAGATCTTCTCCTTGTGTGTGCAGAAAATAATATATCTTAAAGACTATTGAATTTGATTCGAAAAATCCTGTATCCATCAATCTTAAAGCCTCTTGCACATGTTCGAGCTTCCTTCGGCATCTATGACTCGAACTCAATTTGTCTTGAAGTTTGTTCAGTTTGAATCGAACTCAAAAATATAAGTCAAATGGAATACAGGTGAACTCGACTCGACTCACTCAACTTAATTTACTAAATTCAAAAGGTGATACCCGAGATCTTTTTATCATCATTATGTGTGTGCAGAAAATAATACATCTTAAAGCTTATTAATTCGAATGGTCTTGTACCCATCAATCTTAATGTCTCTTGCATATATTTGAGCTTTCTTCTCCTTATCTAACCCAAAACTCAATTTATTGAAGCCTATTGAGCTTGATTTGAACTCAAATATAAATAAGTCGAGTTGAGCAAGTGGTGAACTTGACTCAACTCGCTCAACTTGATTTAGAAAATGATATTTAATTAATCAATCTTATTCCCCTACTTAAGATCTTTTTATCATGATTGAGCCAAAAGTAATTCATCTTAAAAGCCTATTGAGCTTTATTCGAACAACACTGCATTCATCAATCTTATTCAGCTGCATGAGATCTTTTTATGCCCGTATACATGAGTAGAAAATAGTTCATCTTAAAGCGTTTTAAGTTTGACTCAAACTAAAAAATTAAATATAATTCAAATTAAAAGAGGTGATATTGAATCATCAATCCTATTCCCCACTAGGAGATCATTTTATTGTGCTCGGGTGCGACCGAGCAAAAGCTGACAGAGCCAAAAGTGCCCTTTGTTTTACAAGGAGGAAGGCGAGTTATTCACCTTTCATTTAATGGTTAAAGGTAAATTAAAATAAATTTAATTTGGCGTTACCTGGGAATACTTTTATTGATTTGATAGAATAAAAGTATATCGTAAAGTTTTTGATTAAATTAGACCAATAAAATTCTGTTTGATACATTGTTAGTTAATCTGCAGGTCCAAATCTGATCTAGAAAGGTGTCTGCATGGGCCCGGGTTGGCCAAAAATGTTTGCGTTGATGAACTCATTAAAAAGACAAGGATTCTTCTAGCAAGAACAAGTCAATGAGATGGATGGTACGGAGAGCGGGCAGCTTCTAATTGACCACCAAAACTCAAAACACAGACATGGAGGAAGATCACCTGAATCTTCCTCCCCCACGTCCTTTGACGAGTCTCCATTCCCATTCCTCCTCTTACCCTTTCCCTCTCTCGCCGGCTAGCCCAGTCTTACAACCGCGTCCCTTCTTCTCCCTTCATATTCTAATCCCTTCGTGGTAAACTTGCAGCGCCTCTTCTTAGCGGCTGCTTTTGACTTCTCCATCCTGTTCATGATCGGCACTGGTTCTCATAATAAACCTCCGATCCTTCATCCTCTTTTCATAATAAACCTCGGATCCTTCATCCTCCCTGATTTTGATTGCTGCTTTGGTCTGCTTACAGATCACAAAAGGTAAGTGCTTCCATAATTTCGATACAATCAATGACTCTCAAACGCCCAGTTTTAAAGATTGATGTATTTGTTTTAGTAATTTTGATACCATTTATCTTTAAAGATCGATTTATTTGTTTTAGTGATTTTGATACAATCGGAAAGAATCTCAAACGCCCACCATTTTTATAAATTTATTTGTTTCAGTAATTTTGATACAGTATCAGAGATAATCTCAAACGCTCACTTCTTTAAGATTGATGAACTTGTATCAGTAATTTTGACACAATATCAGAAGTAATCTCAAACACTCACCCATTTATCTTTAAAGATCGATTTATTTGTTCAAGTAATTTTTATACAATATCAGAGATAATCTCAAACACCCACCAATTTTCTTTCAAGATCTATTCTTAATAATATATTAAATTGAATTGTGATGGTTAATTTCATTTCAGGCACTGAAATCATCGTAGAAGATTAAAAGAAAATAAACGAAGGAAAAGGAAGAAGAAGATGAACGATCTGTTCTCTTCCCGGTCGTTCTCCAGATACCGGAGTGACGACCTGGAATCGGGGCCGGCGGCGGCGAGGGAGGTGCAGATGGCTGCGGCGGCGGCCGCCGGCGGCGCGAGCCTGGACAAGTTCTTCGAGGACGTGGAGGCGGTGAAGGAGGAGCTGCGGGAGGTGGAGGCCATCCACCGGCGCCTCCACGAGTCCAACGAGTCGAGCAAGACGCTGCACGCCGCCGGCGCCGTGCGGGAACTACGGAAGGCGATGGACGCCGACGTCGCCGCCGCCCTCCGCCGCGCGAAGCTCATCAAGCTCAAGCTCGAGGCGCTCGACCGGTCCAACGCCGCCAACCGCTCCGCCCCCGGGTGCGGCCCCGGCAGCTCCTCCGATCGCACCCGGACCTCGGTCGTCGCCGGGCTCCGGAAGAAGCTCGCCGACGCCACCCAGCGCTTCCAATCCCTCCGAGACGAGATCTCCTCCGAGTACCGGGATACGGTCCAACGCAGGTACTAGTGCACTGATGGTTCATAAAAGTAAATATTAAATAGTTAATATTAAAAAGTTAAGGCGTTTGTGGTCGTTTGGAAAATTTAATAAGAAATCACAAATGTTTGTTTTTGTTATGATGACAGCGATAGAGTTTACACAATAACATTTGGACGCTATAATTATTGACACAATTTTGTTCTAAATGTTTAAGAAAAAAGCGGTCAAACCTTCTTTTTAGTATAATTATTGAGTTAATTTGTTTTAAATATATTTTTTTAAAAATAAAAAAGGGATCAACCCTTCTTTTAATTTTCTAATATTATTTAAAAGATTTTAAAGAATGTCTCTGTCGTATTATATTTTGCCAAACATATTTCTCAAAAATAACACAACCAAATATCCTATGAGTAGTTTTTTTTTAATGATTTACTGATTTAAATTAGGGATGGGAATTTGGTGCCAAATTGAATTGCCCCCAATTTACTAATAAATTACCGAATTATTGAATAGAGACTTCATGGTCGAAATTTTTTATGATTGAAATTCAATGTAATTTTTATTACAATTGAATTGAATCGGAACCAAATTATTTGGTTTGGTTTGGTTCGGTTTAATTACATAATAACTGAAATTTTGTATCAAGGTATCAAACATTTTGAATGGTTTTATAAAAAAATTAAAGATTTTCAATGGTCATTAGAAGGAACTCCTCATTGAAGGGTAGAGGTTGTGTTAGGTAGATGAATTATGAAGATTGAACATATAAGGTTTCCTTTTTATATATAAGTTTGGAATTAAATTTACGACCTAATCAATTTAACATTTGGGTTTGGTTTGATATAATTTTCCATTTTCACTAGATTTTTAACAGAGATTAAACCAATATATTGTATTAAAATAAATAAACGTGATACAAGTAAATTCTAAATGACTAAATTTATTTAAATTTACAGGTACTACACCGTCACCGGCGAGACTCCGGACGAGGCCACTGTCGACGCCCTCATTGCCACCGGCGAGAGCGAGACGTTCCTGGCCAAGGCCATCCGGGAGCAGGGCCGCGGCCGCGTGCTCGACACCATCTCCGAGATCTCCGAGCGCCACGGCGCCGTCAAGGAGATCGAGAGGGGCTTGCTCGAGCTGCAGCAGGTGTTCATGGACATGGCGGTGCTGGTGGAGGCGCAAGGGGAGCAGCTGGACGACATCGAGTCGCAGGTGGCGAGGGCCAGCAGCTTCGTCCGCGGCGGAGCGGAGCAGCTGCAGACGGCGAGGAAGCACCAGAAGAACACCAGGAAGTGGACCTGCTTCGCCATTGTTCTTCTCCTCATCATCATCCTCGTGGTTGTGCTCAGCATTCGGCCATGGCAGCGGTAGGCGTGGAGGAGCTCTGTTTTGTGTGTTTATAGGGAGTTCTCATCTCTATTGTTTGGTTGGTATATATATACATACATATATATATATATATATACTACAGTGTTTTATATATATACACACATTTAGGTGGTGGTTGGTTTCATTTTTTTGTATGTGAGGTTGTATTGTTATTGCTGGTTGTGATTAATATTCATGAGCTTTACTTGTTTTATCATCTTCATCTATGATATGGTTTTTTATGTGTTACTATTTTTGCTGTCATGGATGATGAGATGTCTCTTTTGAATTTTGTTTTACCAACCCTTGTGAATCTTTATTTGGCCTCTGTAACTGGTGGTTATTTACTTGTTTGAAGTTAATTGTGCAGTATTTTTTTAAGAAACATATTTGTAGGAAATTTAAGTTGTGTCAATATGGTGAACAATGGTTGTGAGTGCGATCCACTTGTTTTTGGTATTTTATCTTTTATTTTCTTGCCTTCTTCTTCATTTTTTCGGTGCTTTTGATTTGATTTTCTTGTCTTATGCGATCACCATTTTTTTCTCTGGTTTCATGTGAATACCATTATTGTAGCTCGCATCATGTTTTTTAAATTTGATGATTGTGACTGGAGAATACAAATGCCTTTTGAACCGTGGTTTGGGTGTTTGAATAACAATTACGTAATTTGGAACTTACAGTGCAACGGCTCAACAATAACCTTATTTGGTGGCCATTGTGTTAAACATGTTTTTTCAATCTTGAAAAGTATGTCCCGGAGTAAAATGTAGACGACGACGATAAAATAGGAAAGTTTGTACAAGCGCTTTGTAATGACTTGAATCAATTAGTTTAAATTTATAAGTTTAGTTATCTGTTTAAAAAATAATTAATCACGTTAAAGATTATATCTTACCTCGAGCCAGACAGACCACCACTATACAATAGCGTTTCATATTAGCTCGTGTCAGCCTGATGCCATGACTTGGTTCAATTAATACAAACTAATAAGTTTAATCTTTTTTGCAAAAATAATTAATTAACTTTAAGATTATAAATTTATCCAACTAATATATTGAATTTTATTCCGATAAGTTTGAATGGGAAACCTACTTCACCTTGATTTCGATAGAGTATGTTCTTGATGAAAGAAATGACTATTAGGAATGAAATAATAACTTATTTTATTTATTTTTTGGGAGAAAAAACAACCATTGTGAGAAAGAAGAAATAGAAGCAAATAAATAGAAGAAATATAATACAATAAAATAAAGTTTTATTTTTTATTTTCACTTTCTCTTTGCCTCGTATAGTTCATACAAATGTGAATTATTATTATGATTTATGGAATTGTTGCAGTGTCTAATGATTTTCCACAATAGAAAGAAATAAGTTCAAAATTATTTTTTGAAGATATTACACTCTTAATTAGGGGTGTAAACAAGCTAAGCTGGCTCACGAGCATTTTATGTTCAGCTTGGTTTGACTCTGAACTCACGGCTCGTTAATTTTTTGCTCGAAAAAATAATCGGTTTGAAATATACAGTTCGTTGAACAACAAACAAAGATTGAGCTAAAGAGTATTCGACTTGGCTTGGCTCGAAACTCGAGCTCAATATGTTCAAACTCGAGTTCGATGTCTTTAAACTCAAAAAATACTCGGCTTGACTTGGTTGGTCAATACTATTGAGGTCATGTTGAACTTATATAGTATTGAAAAGAAAATTTTAATCATATATAAGTTAAGTACCAGCCAAACATAAATATTTACTCGGTTCAAATCTTAGTTTGGTTTGACTCAAAAATATAGCGAATTAAATATAAACTAAGCTCAAATACCATAAATTTGAACGAGCTCGGTTCGACTCATAATATATCAAAACTCGTCAAGCTTTTAAACATATTTGTCAAAAATCATGTCGAAACCAAACCTTATTCGGCTCAACTTAATTCGTTTCCGCCCTACTTTTAATTAACTTTGCTTGTCAAATTTTAAAAATGAAAAACAGAGCGGGCTGTTAACTCTTTTGACACGCGACCCAAAAACTACGGCCCGCGTCGCGTGTTCTTGGCAACACACTGTCGCTTGCTCCGAGAACACGCGGGCACTGTGCGGCACCCGCACGCTGCCGGTCGCATATAAATGAGATCATAGGTAGATTTTTGGAGTTGATACTTTTGACTTAGATTTTGAGTTTGGCAGGTACAAATTTTTTTAAAATGCATGTAAATGATATCTTTGGTAGTGATTTTTACTGAATTTGCTTTGCCCTACATCCTTTTTTCTTTCTTTTCTTTTCTTAATTCATTGTCTTCTCTCAATGTGTTTTGTGAAACTGCCTCTTCATACTTCACCTTTTGATAACTGGATCTGTTTCATGGGTAGCAATAATACCAGTAGATATCAATTTTCTACAAATTACTTGGTCAAGTATCTAGATACATAAAAGATCAAGGATTTGTAATGTCATGCTTGTGGTTTCAGTGGAAAGTGGCACCTCATTTTTTTGCTATTGATATATGTTTGCTTAACATAGTTACACAGCAAACATGTTAAAGTTATTTTGGTTTTACATTTTAATTGATAATTTTATTTAATTAGGTTCTCTCACGAAGAAGTTCCAATCAAGAATCAAGTGAAGCCATCAAAACATAGATGTTGATGAAGTTTAACATATATTTTTTGACAATAATTTTAAATAATCATGGTGTTTAACTATTGTGTGCTCTTAATGAAATTTCAAATTTGGAGGTTGATTTGGAATTTCATGCCGTTGACTTCATGGCTTCGAGAGAACGAAAGCAACAATTTATTAGTTTGCCTGTTGTGAACAGACGTGTATACTTGAGGTTTATTGCTGCTAAACAAGTTAAGTATCTCCACTTTATATACTTCCTCTGCTTTTATTTTGTGTTCATTTTTGTGTCACTCTTCACTAGACAACAATATCTTGATCTAACTGTTCTAGATTATTTGGGAAGTTTCAATCAAGGAAAAGATAGAATTTTTATGTTGGTAAGATCAATCAAGGTATATGCTAAAGGTAATATTTATTAAATTATCTTTTTTATAAAAAAATATGGTTCAATAATAATTTCTTTTAAAAATAAATCAATTTCATAAACCTAATTTTATTTATAATTAGTTTCATATTTTAGTGATAATGTTTTACCTGTATATTTTATTTGAAAAAATTTATTTATTGAATCAATAAATTATAGTAATTCACCGCTTGATTCTCACATTTTTCAATGACAAGGGAAAATAATTATCTAGTAATTCCCCACATGATACTCACTTATTTCAATAATAAATGAATTTAATTCACTCATAGATTCTTACAAATTCCCTAGAGAAATTATATTTATATTTTCCCTCCAAAGAATGTACATTCCCTAAAGAAAGTGAATCTCTAATCTCAATGACCTCCTCCCCCACTCCTATAGCTTTCAAATTCCTTGATTTAGTTTTTGTTCATATTAACTTATCAACTCTATTAGAAGAGGGAAAATGCAATTGTAGAATTTTATTGGCATCATCGTGATAAAATATTTAAGATATAAGCTATTTATTCCTTCTTCCACGAGGTAGACAGAGGCCGACAGCAGGTGATTGAAGCCTTTGGAAGTATCTTGGACATGATTTTACCCCACCAGAACTTCGATTGCTCACTTTTCAATTTTTTGTGTACCTTATCAGGTAACCAAAAAGTATTCATTAAATAATTAGTCATTGTATTCGTTACTAATTGAACTTTGGACCGGGTTGTTACAAATGTTATTATAACGTCCTTTTTTTTGTGTTAGATAGTAGGTTGGACTAGAGACATTGGCTAGGTTATCGGTCATTGGCCAAAGAAGGTCATGGGCTAGAGCTAGCAATGGGTCAAGTATATAGAATTTTGGGGATGAAATTTCTTAAGGTGGGTGGATTGTGAAATACTTCAACTTAAGTCCCACATCTTATACTTATTAGGATAAGATCATATTTATAATTGAGAATCAATTATAGAACTTTAACTTGGTTGATCAATGTTAAATAAATAACTTAGCCCATTATGTTACACTTTCGGCCGGGCCGTTACAAAATAGAGATGATGAATCACATGAATTGATTTTAGATGATACATTATCACATAGGAAGTAGAATTGTTTTACCTTATATCTCCCCCAAAAAGTGGCATACCCAAATATCTTACTCTAGCACCCATATTCTCCTTTCTTAAGAGATGCCTTATGCTTTGTCAAATAGAACCATTAACATGAGTAGGGAGATAGTAGCCGGATTTACTTACGTTAACCATTTGACAAAAAAACTTTCATATTTCTTGAGAATCAATAAAAGACGTTCTAAGTTAGATGTGAACTTTTGAAAAAATTAGCAGGTCAACTGCCAACATAAGATGGGATATAGATGGAGCAGATTTAGCCACCTTGATACCAGAGGCTTGACCATTACTTTCTACCATCTTAATCATTCTAGTGAGGCCTTCCAAGGCTGAAATAAACAAGGAGAAAGAGGGTCTCCTTGTCTAATAAGAGGTCTCCTTGTCTAATACCTCGTGTGGTTTTAGATGCCCAAGAGTACCGTTCAATAGAGCTAATAAATCTTGGGCTGGAGCAGATTTAGCCACCTTGATACCAGAGGCTTGACCATTACTTTCTACCATCTTAATCATTCTAGTGAGGCCTTCCAAGGCTGAAATAAACAAGGAGAAAGAGGGTCTCCTTGTCTAATAAGAGGGTCTCCTTGTCTAATACCTCGTGTGGTTTTAGATGCCCAAGAGTACGGTTCAATAGAGCTAATAAATCTTGGGCCCTTTGGGCTCCCAACCAAGCTCCGATACCACTGTTGGGCCCTTTGGGCCCCCAAAAGGACTTGCAATAGGTGTCATAGGTCTCTCTTAATTTAAAAGTTGGGTTTTTCTTAATCTAAAAGTTAATTTAAAAAATAAAGCTTTCCCATTAGCCTTTATATAAGTCATCAATATCATTCACGACCGATGTGGGATAAACCCAACAACTCCCTTCACACATCGGGCATCCCCGAAACCATCATTGCCTGATGACTCTCTAGACTCCCCTTAAATCAAACGGCACCCACCTGGCAACTCCCCTCCCCCTCCCCTTAAATCATCCACCCCGCTCCCCCTCCCCCCTTAAATCATCCACCCCGCTCCCCCTCCCCCGCTCTCCCCCTCTCCTTAAATCATCCACCCGCTCTCCCCCTTCCCCTCTCTCCTTAAATCATTAAGTGGAACCTATGAAGGAGATAACTACAATTGGTGTAGGCAAAACCAGGCTCGAACCTGGCTATGATACCACTTTTTAGACCCTTGGGGTCATTGGGTCACCAAAAGTGACTTGTAATAGGTGTGTTATGCTCTCTTAATCTAAAAGTTAATTTAAAGAATAAGGCTTTTCCATTAGCTTGTATACAAGTTATCCACATCATCCACGACCGACGTGAGATAAACTTAACAATAAAGAGGTTTTTGATGTACAACTATGGATGGGTGACGCCAAAGAAGGGAAAAACCAAGACATTTTAAAACACCCACATATATGTTAAGTGTCTAAAATGTACAATATTTGCCCATGTTTTAAATATAATTTTCTAAATCTTGGGTGTAAATAATTATTATGAAATGTTTGTTAATTTTATTTATATTTTACTTAGTTAATGCTTTATGAGATGCCTAATTTTAGAGTTCAAATATAAAAAAATATGGAAAATCAAGGTGCTAGGCTTGGCCCCACCCAATGGTAACTACAATTTAAGGGGATTATGAAGCCATATAAGAAGGATCTTAAAGGCCTTGAAAGTATTGTATCATGTGAGCCAAGTCTACATATATTTATTTTAATATTTTAGGACTTGTTGATGAAGTTAAGGAGTTATAGATTTGAATAGATACCATAATTAATAAGAAATTTTGATCACCTTGAGTTGTGAACTCCCTTCTTGAATTCTTGTATCCACTAGGATGCCTCCTCCCTATATAATTAGATGATCATTTGTTATATGATGTATCTAAATTGTTGGCTTAGGAGCTTACATGTCAAAGAGGGGGACAAATGAAAGAGGAAAAAGACTTTAGTTGTTGTTGTGTTGCTTCGTCTCTATAGCTTGAAGACTCCAAGGCTTGAAGGCCGAGTCATCCATTCCATCCATCAAATACTCTATCATAGATGAGACTTGTAATAACCATTGTGTAATTTTTATTTTCATGGATTTTAAATTATGGATATAGTTGTTTTTTGACACAAATTAAATGGATATACATAATATTTTGTTCGAGATAAAATTTTTCTTTGTATGTGAATATATATACAATATGTGATATGTAAATTAATTCATAAAAATGATTGATTATACTTGGTATGAATTATAAGATCGATCTCTAAGGTGAAAGAAGGGAGAAAGGCAATCGATATATGTGAATTTGACTAGTTGAATAAAGGGTCAAGGAATCACTTAATCAAACAAATAGACATGATCAGAAGTGCACCAAGTTCTATGATCAAGTTGTTTTCCATGTTGGGTTATTTCCTTTAATGTTGGTATGACTCTTAGAATACATGTTGGGTTGTTTCCTTTAATGTTGGTATGACTTTTAGAATCGTCCATGGGGTTGAAAAATGTTACCCAATTAGTCGAAAAGCAGAACCACTGTTGAAAAATGTTACCCAATTAGTCGGAAAGGGTCGAATCTGGCAATTTTGACCGAATATGGTTAAATTGGTGGTCTTTTATGACCCTTTATGATTTTTATTGATAGTAGAACGTGGCTAGCTAGTTCCTTAGGATTTTGGAGAGGCTTGAAGAGCAACTGGAAGGGGAGAATTATGGGTGAAGCATATAAGCTCTAATTAAGAGAAGCCAACTCTAATTTCCTTTGTACAAAGCCTAGAGCCGGTCCTCTCTCTTTGTAAACATGGTGATTTTCCTTCCTACTTGTTCCTTGGATGTTTTTTCATTCTTCTTGGTGGTTAGAAGGGTTCTAAGGCATAACACATCAAAAGTAAGCGAATTAGAGGTTAGTAACACAACTTTAACATAATTAATTCATGCATCATTATTGTATCCATGTTGTTCATTGTGTGCTCTTATTATAAATGAGTGTATTCATGAAAAAACTATGTTTATATGATTTTTTGATACTTATACACCATGATTGAGATCATGAACTCAATTTGGGTGGAGACAATATGGGGTTAAACAACATAGAATCAGAGTTCTTGTTTAATGTTTGTGTTGTTTCAATGAAAGTTGATTGTAAAGAAGAAGGATATTGTAAAATCAATCAAGAATTTATCTTTTTCAATAAAGAATTATTTTAAGCTATAATTAATGATGTAAAAAGAGAGTATATAAAGTTTCATTTAATTCCAAAATGATTTGATATGTTTTGGTAAAAATCTTGTTAAATTAGGAAAGATTATACCTTCATTGAGAACTTTAATGGTAACTTGAGATATAGATGTCCAAATTGAAAATCCTTTTAAAGGAATGTCATACAATGTTTTAGGAGGCTAAAGTTAAAATTTCATAAATTTTAGATGTCGTGTATGAACAACGAACAAAGTGCCCAAGCACCCTTAATAGAGTGCTTGAGCACCTTGCATGTTGCGAACTTGTTTCTGTTAGCCGAATATAGAGCGTTCGAGCACCTTGAACAAAGTGCATGAGAACCCAGGTCTTGGGAACACTTACCTGATCTTGATTCTTATACAGAGCGTCCAAGCACCTTGAACATAGTTATCTGATTTTGATTTTTGATTGTTGTTTTGTGATGATCAATATATTAATTGAGTTAGTTTAATGTTGTTAATGATGTGATGGTGTGATTGTATATGATGGATGAATAAATTATCATGGTTGGATGATGGATGAATGTGCATAGCATGTCATGCATACAAATACATGTAGACTAGTTCAGGCGGTGATGTGTAATACTAGTATCATTATTTAGACTAGGAGGGCGTGTTGCTGAGACATCTCGAAGCTTGGAAAGGCAACAACTCAGTTGTGTTTAGACACTATTTGGGATGTTTTATGATTCTTTTGTTGTTTTTGAATGTCAAATTGATTAATCGAATCGTGATTTAATACTTTGGTATGTGAAAGAAACTTAATGCTGTTAAGTGAGATCGCTAATGAAATGGGAACTAAAACATGTTAGTTTTTATAAATTTTTATGAATGGTTAAGTCCAAGAAGTGATGGGGTCTAGGTTTCACTATAAATAAATTGGGATTGGTTAAACTGATGGGCCATGTTGATAAAAATTTGGGCATCTATCCTAAGCTAATGCCGGAGTTGGGAGACTACTGTACACGCAACACTTATAATCATGATGTGAGGAGGAAAATTATGGGTAGTATGATCAGATGATTGCACATATCCAAAGAGTGATGCAAACTTGAATAATTCCTCACAAGGATGAGTGGATGACTCATATGAAATATAATTTGATGAGTTAAGATTTTTCTATACTTGTTTTTGAAAAGACGGAGGGTATGAAGGAACTCATATCCAAAAATTAGTTAATATTATGATATCAGTGATTTAACTTAAATGGTGTAGGATATATAAAAGCTTATGTCCAAAAATTGACTTGTAGATATAAGTCAAAAATTGAGGTTAAGGGCTAAGGATGTGTAAGAACTCATGTATAGAAATTACTCTCATGCATAAATTGATGGTAAAATAAATGGTTATTTATTTTATTGACAATAACTATTTATTATTAAGCTATTATTATATGTTGATATTTCATGGTAATCACTTGATTTCAAGATTTATTTGTGATTAACCATATTTTCTCCTTATTATTGTTTACTTATATATGTGAGTAGAGGATTCAACACCTATTTTGGTAATGATCCAATAATTTATATTGTTCACAACTAGTGATGATACAAGTTAAGTGAGAGGATGGAGAAATCAACATTTAGAGTTTAATTATTTATTTTTATTTGCATTATTAGTTAGACATGTTTAAATTTATAGAAAATATTGCATATAGTAAACTTTTTTACTGATTTGGTATACCGGACTTGAAAATATTATTTATTATTATTAACTTATTATTAGTATATATTGTGAATATTTACAATAATTGACACGTTTATATTTTTTCCATTTTGTACTCGTGACACACTCCTATCAATTATTTATTATTTAAGTAATGATTCGGCCCTTAGATTACTAATAATATATAAAAAGAGGTCGTTACTAGATTAATAAATAATCATCAAATTATTATCTCTCATTGATTTGAATATTATTTTAATTCAAATAATTGTAACTAATACAAAATAAATGAATTAAAATTGTCTTCCACTTTAAAATAAAAGACCTAATTTCTTTTACTTGGTTTAGTTATGAACTTATCAAGAAAGAAATAACTAAAAACAGATCAATAAAATTGATCAACATAATATAAATTGCTCTAATCATGAATACCACTCAATTACAGTAATCAAGCATGACTATCATGTATTTAAACACACAGATTTGTAGATCAGCTCATAAAAAAGATTTAAATCATTAATCATGATTATATCCAAAATATCATGCATATCAAATCATATTAAACAACAAAAATACATTATTTATGATATGACATGATTGATACAGATTAATCATCATCTTGATACGAAAATTAAGAAATAAAATGATCTGGACTTACATAAACAGTAAATATGACATGATTATCATATTGTTTACAACATTATGATTATGCATAAAAAAATATGTAATCAATCAAATTTTATGTAAATTAGCAATCAGACTTGAATATCTATATAACCTGGCTCTAGCTGCCAACGCAGAAATAAATAAATTAGAAAATAAATTAATTAAAGAACCTCATACGAAATCGATATCTCAAGTTTTGTAGTCTTGTACCTGTCACAGTGGACAAATCCACAGCTTATCTTCCCTTATCCCTTTCCACCGTTTCTTCTTTTCTCTGTATTTTCTACGGAGACTCTAATTTCTAATTTATGGAGATAAAATAGAATAAAATCTCTCCCTTGATAATCTCAAGTACTGAGACAAATCAGGAGAAAATATGTGAACCATAAAGATCAAGTATAAACTTTATCTTTTCCTGATTTTATTCTAATGATTTGGAGCGACCTTTATCTCAATTATGGGAGTACAATTATGTTGGATCAGGACGATGGGAGCAAAGAAGAATGAAGAGCGGCACCGGAAAAATGTAGTTGAGTGCTTGGGCGCTTGGATTCAGAGCACCCAAGCAGGGTCCGCTGATCCTAAAAATAACTGGACGCCCTAGGCGCGGCCACGACGTGGGTCGCAGGTTTGGACCGGTTTTTGTTGTTTTCTTTACCCATTTATATAGTTTTTCTTCTCGGATTTTATTATATCTTAATTTGTGATTAAGGAGAGGCCAGAAAGGGATTCTCTAATGTTCCTTGGTGAGGGAGAAATTTCCTCTCTTATCTTCAGAAAATCAAGGAGTTATTAAATCAAGCTTGTAGATATCTCAAGTTTTGTAGTCTTGTTTTGATCTCTTCTATAGTGAACATTTCTCCTCTTGGTGGATTGTGCTATATTTGCCATCTACGGTAATTCTTAGTATCTTTCTATTTATTATTCTCTAATATTGTTTGTCATTATTTTGCCATATATTTCTCCATATTTTCTTCCCTTGCGCCGATCCGAGGTGGCCTATATCCCAACAATCAGTATCGGAGCCTAGTTATAGTGAGAAGGAAAAGTTGACGTTTAAGGTTGAAAGGTTTAATGAAAAATTAAAATTTTCTTTTGGAAGGAAACAATAAAGGATATTTGGGTTGATAGAGAAGTGTTGAAAGCAATATGATGGAAATTCAAGACAAGGAGGTGAACACCATAAGACAATGTTTAGCAGATGAGATGATGTACAACGTGTTGAGCGCTTCTAGAATATGGTCAAAATTGGAAAAGTTATACATGATAAATAATTTGTAGAACAAGTGTTTTATTAAACAGCAATTGTATTGACTCAAGCTTGCTGAAGGAGGCGCATATTAATGAATTTAAAAATCTTCTTGTGCAGTTGTTGAACCTTGAAGTGAAAGTAGAAGAAGAGAAGAAAGCAATTAAGCTTTTGATTTCTTTACCTAAAATTTATGATCATTTGATGACCACTTTTAACTTTGGGAAAGAAAACTATATTAGTGGATGATGTCAAGACTGCTCTTTCCTCTAATGAAAAGATGAGGAAAGGCAAGGGAGAAAATCCCAAGAGGAAGCATTGACTACAATGAAAATTGGAAGATTTAGAGGGAAAGACAAGTCAGAGGTTGTATGCTATTTCTGCAAGAAAACAAGACATCTCTGAACGGAATTGTAAGATTAAGCTGCAAGATTTTGAGAAGAAAGATGAAGGTCTAACCAAGAGGATATAACTTACAACAGAGGGGATCTTCTATTAGCCACATTAGGAGAGAATTCACGTGATGATTGGATTATGTATTTTGGTTGCTCATGTCATGTGTCCGAATAGAAATTGCTTTTACTCATACAAACAGGCTGATTGTAGAACTATAACAATGACTATAACTCTGCAAGTAAGGCTATTTGGAGAGGGACAATTAAAATCAAAATGAATGTTTGATGGAGTTGTGAGCAAGGTTTGCACTCTCGCTTTTTAGTCTCATCTCACACAATCTGAAAAGTCAGATCTCAGAAGTGCTAATATAAATAAATATGCTATATATAATGTCCGTTACTTGAATATTTAATTTAATTTAATAATTCAAACTACTTTCTTAATCCACAAAATCAAAAGTAGATGATCCATTACCTTATTACACTTTGAGGTTCTATTTATTTGTCACTTACATGAATTTATCTTCAGATTTTTTTATTTATTATTTATAAAATTTATACTATTAAGTTAAACAAATATAATTGAGACATAATAATAATAAAAGTTAAAAATAAATGTCTATATAATAAACTATTTGCATAAATTATTACATTAAAAATAATTATATTAAAAGTTCATATTAATCTAAAAAATCTATATGTAATTAATAGTTTATACAACAATATTTTAAACTAATATTTATAGTAGTAAATAACTTTTTTAAAATAAAAAATTATAGAAAAGAATTTTTATGTGGATGATAAAAAAGTAAAAAGCAAAAGAGTCTTTTACAGGGAGAAAACTATTTTACTTAAATATGTATAACATATTTTAACATGTATGAATAATAAAATATATGAGTATTTTGGGTTCTAACACTGTACTACATGCATATCATGATGCGCAAACAAGTAAACAAACAAACCAAACAAATGAAAAGCTCAAAAGAGATATATATTTTTAAAAAACTAAACGAACAGAGTCTCCCTAAAAGCGCAATAGGGGCCACTCTGTCAATAGCAATAAGTTATATTTATAATAATGAAAATGGAAAATACACAACACAACATACTTTCACATTCTAGTTATCCTTGCTCTGTAGCTCACCTTGTTCATTTTCCGCTTTCTATTTTCATTTACATGCATAATATTTACAACAGTTCACTGAGTAACATTCAAATTTCATCATTTGAAACAATTCACACTCATCATCCTCACTAATTACACTTAGCAGGTACATGTGTACGCGATTTCAGTGCTGCACTTCTGCAGTCTCGACAGTGTTCATCCCTTGCGGTCCTCACCTACATGTATAATAAAAAATTGTTAGTAACGAGTGTTACCGGTCCAGAAATAACTAATAACAAATTGACAGAGGAGAGTACCTGTAAAAACCACAAGTCTAGACATGCGCTTTCAGTACCCTTTAAAACCACAAGTCTAGACATGCGCTACATAGCAGTACCTGTAAACCTCTACACTTCTCCAAGTTTGAGTAACTCAAAGGTGGAGTTATCAGGATCCCTTGAGAATGGAACAAACACTCACTAATTCTAAAGCCCGCTTTGACAGACACACGCCCTATCTCAAGACGTGGCCGTCGATTTTCCCTCGTCTCACATCTCACTGAAAATGCAAAAAACTACATATACGTAGGCCTAGGTAGGGATTTCAGTATAATAGGCCCGAAGGCATGTGAGCTAGATTTGAGTTTTGAAAACAAACTCAAGGGATCTCATCCTCGATGGTTATTAATCCAGAAATACAATTGGCTAAATGGCCTGTGTGGAGTGGGATACAATAAATCAACCACTCGACACATCCTCTTACCTGTTAAAAACAAAACATGATAGAATGAGACAATAAATTGTGAGCGAGTCATAAACGAACTTGGTAGAAGCTCCAATTGTGGTTGCGCACTTATATGGCAAGCTCCTACTCCGTACCTACACATCAAATCTAGAAGCTAACGCCCGCTAATAGAATGTTGTATCAAACTCATTATGTACATCACACTCACAATACAATCATCATCCATCAAACAATCAACAATCCTCATCACAATAGAAATATCCCTAGCTCATCCCATTCACACCAATTTTATTATATTTTTCTAAGTTACGTTGCAATCAATTAGCATGCTTAGATTTAATTTACTTAATTAGATCATTAGCATTCATTCAGTATTAATCAAATCATGCAAATCATCACTTCATTCACAATTAGGCATTCATCGCGACAAATAATCAGTCCTAACATGTCATGCTAACAATCATTAATTTTAAATAATTAAATCAGAAGTAATTATACCTCGCATTGTCGGCGATGATGATCGACAGAAATCGACGACTGGTTAGAGTTTGGTCACATGTCTCAAAGCTCGAATTCAGCCCTCAGCGGTGTCCAAAGTTCGGTTGGTTTCGATTGGATGAGTTCGGTGGAAAATCCGGCAAATTCCAGCCAATCCAGTTTTCCGGCGATTTTTTGGGGACTGTTACCGGCGACGGCCAACCGGCGGGATGGTGGTGGTGTGGGGTACCGTTGGCACTAGCTATGCAAGCCCGACGTGTCTACGATGTTGACTAGGTCGGCGGAGGCGGCAGCTTGCTAGAAAATGGCAAAACAAGGGCGGTTGATGGTGGGGTGAAGAGATCCGATCGGGATGGGCAGCTTTGGGCTCCGCTCTAGTCAGGGGAAAGTCATGGGTCATCGGCGGTGGGACTGCAGCACGAAGGCTCGGATCCCTCGCGTCGTGGAGGCCGGGTGGCGGCCAAGGGCGCTCGAGGCCGCACAGGAGTGCACAGTGGGGCTCGGCGGTATTGATAGGCTTGGTGTGGCGGTCGGAGGAGGCATTGGCAGTAGGTTAAGGGGGCAGCGTTGAGGGTTTGGGGGAGAAGGTGTTGGGGTAATGTTCGGTGGCAATTTCGTGAATAAAACTCGACTCGACTCTGACTTGAGTCAAAAATAATAACTAACTCGTAATAAATCCTTAAAAAAATCCAAAAATAGGTAAAAATCTCATAAAATATAATATACATCATAACACCACAATGACATGTTCTATAACTAATAGCCCACCCAAAATATCCTATAATGCGCCCTAATGCGATATTCGGCCTAAAAATAATTCTATGATCAAATACATAATATATATATATATATACTGCATACTTTCATATACGCTGATAACATTTCTCACCATCTTTTGACATTAACATCATATACTCAGGTACACTTGACTTTCATCGCTCATAACTCATGGCTGGCCTTGGCTCAGCACGTGGTTCATAAAACTGACTCGATTCGAACCGACGGTTGAATCGACTGGTTCGCTAATGTAAAACTCTAACTCGAGTCATATGTTTTACACCTACTCCTCCCTGGCCACTGCCACCATTGCTATTGTTGCCACCACTGCGACCTTTCCCTCTTCCTATTGACCTCTTACCACCCCACCTTCCTACTCTCCCTTTCTCTGGGAGATGTTGCTGTTGTATATTTAACTCAACCAAATTATATAGATAAAAAAAACATCACAATAAAACCTTCTCTTTCTTCTTCATATTAAATCATCAAGAAAATAGAATTTGATAACTTAAGCATACTTGAATCCATAAAAGCAAAACGATTATTGACTTCTTTAGGTTTTGATCTTCCAAATTCAACACCAGTTCTTGAAAACGAAAGTTTCTGAATGATGGGATACCAGAAAGAAAAACTATGGGCGAATTTGGGGATCATAACCGTATTTATCCTTATTTTCATAATTCTAGTTTAACCCATCATAAATTGGGAATTACAAAAATGGTATCTATACATATTTATCCATATTTATCTTAAATATTAATGACCCATTAATCTTAACTTTGATAGATCAATTTAATTTAGGCCAAAATCCAACAATCTCCCACTTGGACTATATATATAAAGATAATTGTATATCACTATATAACCTTATGAGCTCCAAAATAACATAGCTATTATTCCAAAAATAACAATCTCGTCCATTAATTATGTTAATATAGGATCAAGGCGATTTTTGGTACATATATTATAACTAAATCCATCCATGGTCACATACATCAACATAATTAAATGACATAGATCAAGTATGAGTGTATAGAATAAAAATTACATGTAATTTGATCTAAACATGCCTATTTTTTAACTGGTTCAACTTTATAAGATCACCAAAATAGAGTGAAACATAAACCAAATACTGCCATTCACATAAAAAAATAAACAAAACAAACTCCTATTAAAGTAATATATCATCAAACGATACAATACCCAGATGAGCAACATGCTAATAAAAGACCTTGGGCGGTAAACTTTAGTAAGCGGATCCACAACCATAGAGTTTGTCCCAATATGCTCTATAAAAACTTTACCACACTGAACTCTTTCTTCCACAACAAGGAATTTGATCTCTATATATTTTGATTTAGATGAGCTCCTATTGTTATTTGAATATAATACTGCAGACTGATTGTCACAAAATAACTTAAGTGGTCTTTCAATATTATCAATAATGTGCAACCCTGTGACAAAATTTTGCAACCATATTCCATAGTTGGATACCTCATAACAAAACCATGAATTCAGCTGTCATGGTGGAAGAAGTTGAGTGTCTGCTTAGCACTCCTCCAAGAAATAACTCCTCCAGCAAACAGGTAGACAAAGCCAGAAGTGGATCAATGACTATATTGCCATCTAGCAAAATCGAAATCAGAATACCCAATGAACTCAAGTTGATCTGAGCTCTGATATGTAAGCATGTAATATTTTGTTCTCTGAAGATACCTCATGACTCTTTTGGCTGCTATCCAATGCTCCAATCCCAGATTACTTAAATATCTGCCCAACATTCCATCAATATATGCAATATCTGGATGCACATATACTTGAGCATATATAAGACTTCTCACTACTAAAGTATATGGAATCTTTTGCATTTCCTTCCCTTTTATGTCATTTTTAGCACATTGATTGTGATTGAATTTCTCTCCTTTAGAAACAGGGGTATCACTTAGTTTACAACCTTGCATGCTAAATCTCTTAAGCGCTTTTCTATATAGGTCTTTATGATAATCTGAGTATACATCGAGAGGGATCCCAATGTATTTGAATTCCTAATACAAAAGATGCATTTCCAAGATCTTTCATTTCAAATTTCTTTGATAAAAATCTCTTGGTTTCGTGCAAAAACCTATATCATTGCTGGCAAGCAATATATCATCTACATATAAAACCAAAAAAATATACTTACTCCCACCAAACTTATGGTATATACAATCATCAATTACATTCATCTCAAAACTGAATGAGAGAATAACTTGATGAAATTTATGATACCATTGATGAGAAGCCTGCTTAAGTCCATAGATGGATTTCTTTAATTTGTAAACCATATTCTTTGAATCTCCGAGCACAAAGTTATTTGATTGCACATATAAATTGTTTCATCAATGCCACCATTTAGAAACACAGTCTTTACATCCATTTAATGTAAATCAAGATCAAAATGGGCCACTAATGCCATAATTATTTTGAATGAATCCTTCGATGAAACTGGAGAGAAAGTCTCATTATAATCGACACCTTCCTTTTGAGTATATCCGTTTGTAATAAGACGAGTCTTATATCTTTCTACATTACCTTTTGAATCCCTCTTGGTTTTAAATATCCATTTACAACCAATAGGTTTCGCACCTTCAGGCAATTGGACAAGATCCCAAATGTCATTAGCTTTCATGGACTTCATCTCTTCGTTCATTGCATCAATCCACTTTTGAGAATTAGAACTCTTGATGGCATGATGAAAGTTGATTGGATCATCTTCCGCCATTCCAATGTTATCCTCATGTTCTTGGAGAAAGATGATATAATCATTTGAAATTGCATTTCTCTTTTCCCTCGTGGATCTCCTCAATGGCATTTGCTCTTGAGGCTGTTGAGTTTGCTCTTCAGTTATAACTTGATGATTTTGATTAGGGAGAGTCTCGACATTGTCTTGTAATTCTGGTATTGTTTCTTAAACAACATCATGAATATGATCCTAATTATTGTCAAGAACAATCATGGGAAGCCAAACAAATTCTTCTTCAAAGACAAAGTCTCTAACTTCATTTCTCCCTCATGACTGAACATCCTCAAAGAACTAGGCATTTCCCGTCTTAAAGAATGACCTTATGGTGGGATCATAAAACTTATACCCTATAGACCGTTCAGAGTACCCAACAAAATAGCTGTTATCTCTTCTTGAGTCTAGTTTCCTTTCATTTGGCCTATAAGGCCTTGCCTCAGCTGGACAACCTCAAATGCATAAATGTTTAATACTAGGTTTTTCCAGTCCCCAATCCATAAGGTGTCTTAACTGTTACCTTTGTTAGTACTCTATTAAGAAGATATGTTGCTGTCTTTAGTGCAACACCCCAAAGTGAATCAAGTAAAGTAGTATGAACAATTATACTTCTCACCATGTCTTTTAATGTTCTGTTTCGTCTCTCATCAACACCATCTTTACTAGGAGTACCTGACATTGTGTATTGTGGGACGATTCTGTACTCTTCTAGGTATTTGGCAATTGGTCCTGGACATTGTACACATGATCCATCATATTTATTATGGTATTCACCACCATGGTCAGGCCTGATAGCTTTAATAGCTTTGTCAAGTTAGTTTTCAACTTTAGCCTTATGTGCCTTAAACACGCTCAATGCTTGAGACTTCTCATGAATGAGATAACGGTAACTATAATGAGAATAATCATCTATGAATGTAATAAAATATTGTTGACCATTTGAAGAAGTCGTAGGAAATGACCTATAAACGTCTATATGTATTAGTTTTAAGACGCTTGAAGATCTATTGACACCTAGTCTCCTTATATTTGTTTGTTTTCCCTTAATGCACTCAGCACATACATGAAAATCTGATAAATTAAGAGAATAAAGAATTCCATCTTACATAAGTCGTTCAATTTTTTGTTTAGAAATGTGTCCTAAATGCTTGTGCCAGACTAAAGCAGAATTCTCATTGGTTAATTTTCTTTTCGTATCATGTACACACATATGCAAAATTTCATTAAAAGATGTAATAGTATTAAGTAAATTTAGATCATTATAAAAAGATAAGGAACTTGTACCCACAATATTTGAATTTAAAAAAGACTAAACTTATTATTTCTAAATGAACAAGAGTAACCAAATTTGTCCAATATAGAAATAGAAACCAAATTTTGTCTAAAAGATGGTAATACATATGTCTCTTTTAAATCAAAATAATATCTTGTCTTCAATAATAATCTAAAAGTCCCTATTGCTTCAACTACAACTGATTTGCCATCACACACAAAGATGAATCTTTTAGCATCATTTGGCTTTCAACAACTCAAGCAACCCTACATTGACACACTTATATGAGTAGTAGCACCCAAATCTAGCCACCAAGTGTGTATTGGCACTGAAGTTAAATTAACCTCAGAACCAAAAAAATTAAGAAATGGACCTTTCTTTGCATGCCAAGCGTGATACTTAGTGCATTCCTTCTTCATATGTTTAGGTTTACCACAAAAGAAACAGCAAGAAGCCTGATTTTCTTTCTTTTGCTGTTGCTTGTGAGAACCATTACTAGCTTCCTTAGTCCTCTTTCTCTTCTTATTTTTGTCCTGATAGGTACTACCCAAGTGAGCACTTTCAGCCTGTTCTTACTTCAACCTTTCTTCTTCTTGGACACAATAAGAAATGAGCTCATTAAGAGTTCATTTATCCCTTTGGCAGTTTGAACTGACTTTGAATTGACTAAATTGTGTTAGAAGAGAAATTAAAACTAAATGCAGGAGCAAATCCTCAGATAGCTTTAACTTAAAGTGCTTTTAGTTTTGAAGGAATGTTTGTCATCTCTAAGATGTACTCTCTTATGCTTGTTTTGCCTTTAAACTTTATTAAAATAAAGTTCGACAAAAGCGTACTTGTTTCAGCCTTATCATTTTTTACAAAATGCTTTTCAATTTCTTTAAGAAACTCAGTGGCTGAAGTAACCTTCTCAAACACATCGCTCCTGAAGGTCTATGGAATCCCATAATTCATGATCATAAGACTCATACAATTTGAACGTTCCCACTTCTCAATGTCCCATTTTACCTCAATGGAACTTTTGTTTGTAAGAGAAGCATGTTGTTCAGTCCTTAATACAAAGTCAAGATCCATGCAGTCGAGAATAATCATCACGCTCTCTTTCCAATCCTTAAAATTATCTTTAAACATAGGAACTGAATTGATGTTAGCAGAAATCATAGAAGTAGATTGATTAACTGAAAATAGAACAAAATAACATGCAGATAATAAGATTAATAATTCAAAAAATGATAAATCCCATCAAAAGATACCTAGCACAACATTAATATTTAGTCTTTGGATAGAAATATTAATTTGTAAGTGGTACTCTTAGTGCAATAATCAAATATGGACAATAAATCTTGTTAAATAATAAATTTATCTTTGGACTAATTTATTATTCACATGAAATCATGATAATTATCCTATATTTATTACCACAAATGCGTATATAACTATGTTAAATATTAACCTTCATTTGGGCTGATTAATATTCACATAAATCATATACCTACAGCCATCTTAATATTTTAAAATAAATTAATTTCTACAAAATAGGCTATATTGTAGCAATTAATAAATTTTAAAATATTAATTATAATTGAACCATAATTTGAATTTAATAATCCTAAATATAAATAACATAAAACTGAAAAAGGTTATAAAAATATCTTTATTTGGAAATTTCTAAAATTATAAATTTTTTCTTTTTGTAACTTTCTTTTCCTCATTTGATATTTTACCAAAAGATGACTTTAATTCGAGAATAAATATCCCATATACAAATTTCTTGTATTTTCTTTTCCCACATTTGTAAAAATGATAATAACTAGTACTGAATTTGAGGGTACTCCCAATGGGTTGAAGACCATATAAATTTATTCCCTCTTACAAACTAGTATTGTTTTGGGATCTTGAATCATTAGATCTAGAAGTGATATGGAACTAGACAGTTCCAATAAGATTTTATTTTGGGATCTATCTTTTTCTGAATATTGATTCAAAATTAAACACAAATCAAATTAATCCTTAATGATCTAATATGAAGATGCTCTGATACCACTTGTTGTATATTTAACTTAACCAAATTATACATATAAAAAAATATCATAATAAAACCTTCTCCTTTTTCATATTAAATCATCAAGAAAATAGAATTTGATAACAGAAACGTACCTGAATCCATAAAAGCAAAATGATTCTTGGCTTCTTTAGGTTTTGATCTTCTAAATTCAACATTAGTTCTCCAAAATGAGAGTTTCTGAATGATGGGATACTAGAAAGAAAACTACGGGCAAATTGGGGACCATAACCGTATTTATCTTTATTTTTCATAATTCCAATTTAACCCATCATAAATTAGAAATTATGAAAATAGTATATATACATATTTATCCATACTTATCTTAAATATTAATGGCCCATTAATCTTAAATTTAATAGATCAATTTAATTTAGGCTAAATCTTAATAATAATATATGATACAATTATATATACATGTATATTTACGTCCAAATCCAACAGTTGCATCTCAGAGACCTCCTAAAACCCAGATCTCGCCGAGTTCTTGCTAGTAGGCGAACCTTGGTTGTGAGGCCCAAGGGGTGGTGTGAGACATGTTCCAGGGTTGAAGAAGAGCTTGATTTCATTGGGTACTTTAGACTCGAGGTTGTATTTATTTTGGAAAGGGTATAGTTCTTAAGGTTGTGAAAGGCAATAAAACTGTGATCAAAGGTCAGAGGTTTGAAACCTATAAAGTGGATAGGGAGTAAGGTAAAGGTGAAGCTTGGAGACTCAGGCTCACAAGTGGATAGAGATGGCTTATGTGTATATGCATGTTCCTAGAGGAGAGGAATGCACGAGCAGGCAAAGCCTATTATTGTGGGTCAAATTGACTATTTACCAAGCCTGAATCAAGTTGCTCAGAATTAGAGCATGCTAGCCACCCAGGAGAGGTAGGGAAATCGCCTAGGAGGGGCGGGTGTTCGTGCCGGTTATTTGGTATGTTACTTGTTATGTTGGTTCGAGAATACGGTGAACATAATATCTCAGCAAAGTGAAAATTGTTAGATCTAGATGATGGGAGCGAAGAAGAAGGAAGGGCGACACGGGAAAAATGTAGCCAAGCACTCGGACGTATTCAGAGCACCCGAGCGCTGAGTTGCCTGATTAGAAAAATAACTAGATACCAAGCGCCTTGAGCGCTGGCGACGTGGCCAAGAGGTGGGTCGTGGGTTTGGACTCATTTTTTATGTTTTCTTTATCTATTTATATAATTTTTGGCCCCAAATTTTATTATAACCTAATTGTGATTAGGTAGAGGCTAAAGATAGGTTCTTTAGTTCTTTGGTGAAGGAGAACGGTTTTCTTCATAGATCGGTAGAAAATCAAGGAGTTATTAAATTAAACTTATTGATTTAATGATGAGAGAGAATGAGAGAAATTTTGTAATTGTTTTGATTTCTTTCGTAATAAAGTTAATCCTCTAATGGATTGTGCCGCTTTTACCGTCCATTATAATTTTTGGTGTCTTTTTATTTATTATTTTCTGTTATTATTTATCATTATTTTACTTCATAATTTTTTTGTATTTTATTCCATTGTGCCCGTTCGAGGAGGCCCAAATCCCCAATAAATTAAAACTAATGCCAACATGTATATTATGAGATGAAGGGTTGTCAATCTTTTTATGAAAAGAGCAGGAAAAGTAGAAATTGTTAATTTGAAAGTGCAGTAAATCAATCAATCTTGTGGTTGGGATTGCTGGGTTTTGTGTGCAAATTGATGGTACATTGTAAGTTTGTGGTCATAGAGTACAGTTGTTGATCATAGAAATGGATTGTGCAATGAAGGGAAGTATGATATTCTTGTTATTTTTGTTTGAACAAGTTGATGTTCTTCAATTGGTTTTAGCAAGGGAATGAATGATTTAGCATAATGGATAAGAGCTAGACCAATTCAAAATGAAACTTAATTTTTGATTTGAATGTGTTTGTTGATTGTTTCTATGTCAGATTCCCATTTGCCAACCATTATTCTGCTGGCACTGCCTATTTTCTTGAGCTTGTTGAGGCACACTGGCTATCATACTTTTTTTCTCCTTTCTTTCCTAGATATGAATGATCTCTTGAATTTATTGTTCTTTGTTTCATTCTTAACAGAACAGTTGTTACAAGGGAAGATGAGGAAACCTTTCCATAGCACCAATTTACTGAGGCAATCCAAGCAATCACTTTCTATATCGCTGATTCCTAAGCAGATCAAGGACACTGCGCCATCAAGACAACCTGTCTTCAAGGGCAGCCATGATTCTCCGGTGAGGTCCTTGTCCCGTCACAATAGTTCTGGACAAGCAATTGAGATTCTATGTCAGCAGAAACGCCTAAACGAAGCAATTCAATTGCTTGATCGTCTCGATCTTTCATGTGTCCGCCTGTCTGCCACCATTTATTCTTCCCTCTTGAAGCTCTGCTTGGAACAGGGTGCCCTGGAAGAAGGAAAAAGCGTTCATTTTCATATGAAGAAGTCTGGATTTAAACCCGGTACTGTTATCTCTAACAGGCTTATTGACTTGTATGCTAAATGTAATAGCTTTTCCAATGCTCGACATGTGTTTGATAATATGCAAGAGCCAGACCTTTGTTCTTGGAATATTATGCTGGCTGGGTATGCTAGGATTGGGGAGCTCGATAATGCACGCAGCCTCTTTGACAGAATGCCAGAGAGGGATAATCACTCATGGAGCACAATCATGTCTGGTTACGTTCGTCATAGTCAGCCAAAAGAGGCTCTGGAGCTGTATTATTCGATCCAGAGGTATGGCTATTTGAAAGACAATAAGTTCACTGTCTCAAGTGCTCTTGCTGCTTCAGCTGCAATTCCTTCTTTGCGGTATGGGAGGGAGATCCATTGCCACATCTTGAGAACTGGATTTTCATCTGATGAGATAGTCTGGAGTGCCTTGTCGGACATGTATGCAAAGTGTGGAAGTATTAAGGATGCTCGTTTTGTTTTTGATGGGATCTCGGAGAAAGATGTTGTTTCTTGGACAACAATGATTGGAAGGTACTTGGAGGGCGGTCTGATGAAAGAGGGACTGGAGCTATTTGCAGTAATGTTGAGATCAGGTGCTAGGCCAAATGAATACACATTTGCTGGAATTTTGAATGCCTGCTCTGCAGAACTTTGTGAGAGTTTGGGAAAACAAGTTCATGGTCATATGACACGAATGGGTTTTGACCCATATTCTTTTGCAGCCAGTGCGCTGGTTGATATGTATTCTAAATGTGGGAGCATTATGATTGCTAAACGCGTTTTTGATTCAATGCCTCAGCCTGACTTGGTAACATGGACTTCTATTATTGCTGGTCATGCTCAGAATGGCCAACCAATGGAAGCTCTCCAATACTTCGACCTACTGCTGAAATCAGGTACAAGGCCAGATCATATAGTATTTGTAGGAGCTCTCTCTGCTTGTACACATGCTGGATTAGTTGATAAAGGTTTGGAAATCTTTCATTCTATAACAGAACATGGATTGACTCACACAGTTGATCATTACGCTTGCATGACAGATCTTCTTTCACGGACAGGGAAATTGAAGGAAGCAGAAGCATTGATTGATAATATGCTATTAAAGCCTGACAAGTTTGTATGGTCTTCTTTGCTTGGTGGTTGTAGAATCTATGGAGATATCAAGCTTGCAAAACGAGCAGCTGAAGCTCTTTTCGAAATCGATCCTGAGAATGCTGCAACTTATGTCACACTAGCTAACATTTATGCTAATGCAGGAATGTGGGAGGAAGTAGCTAATGTTAGAAAGTTGATGGATAACAAAGGAGTTGTGAAGAAACCAGGCTCTAGTTGGGTTGAGGTTAAGAGAAGAATACACGTGTTTATGGCGGGAGATGAGTCACACCCTAGAATTAAGGAAATCTATGCCTTCTTAGCAAAGCTGTCGACTAGGATAAGGGAAGAAGGTTACATTCCTAATACAAATTATGTATTGCATGATGTGGAAGAGGAACAAAAGGAGCATAACCTTAGACATCATAGTGAAAAGCTTGCCATTGCATTTGGAATACTTGAGACCCCATCAGGGACAGCGATTAAAGTTTTCAAAAATTTGCGTATATGTGGTGACTGCCACACGGCTATTATGTTCATATCAAAAATTTCTGAAAGAGAGATCATTGTTAGGGACTCAAGTCGATTTCATAGATTTATAGATGGGATGTGTTCTTGTAGAGGTTTCTGGTAAAGTCCTACAAGGTTTAGCTATGTCAAGACTGGGATTTTTAAGACAAGACTGACTTCGGATGTATGCTGTTGGTAAAGTGCTTGCTGCAATGCCAGCTGATCTTGTTTGTTTTTGTTGGGTTCAGCATCAGTTAATACGACCCTTGATCTGCTTCATATCTATGCTGACTCAGAGTGGGTTTTATTATTATTTTTGTAGTTATTCAGCTTCAAGTGCATAAAACTGTGAAGCCAGATGATCTTATTTTCTTCATTGTTGCTTCAATATCAGTTAATAAGACCCTTGACCGGCTTCAGATGTACAGACAGGGTGTGGATCTCATTGGCCAAGTAAGTTTCTTTTAAGTTCTAATTCTTGGTAGTACTCCGAGTTTTCTGAGACTGACCACTAGCTGTTTGTGCACTTGGTGATCTTCTAGCCAGGTATTCCAGAATAGTCAATCTAATTGTCATTTATCACCCACTTGACCCCTATTGATAGGGTTGAGGAGGAAGTTGATGCAAATATCCCAATGAAAAATCAAAAAACCAAGATAAAATTGTAAAGATTAAAATAAATTTCGGATTCTGATTTCTGTAGAAGAAGAGATGGTCAACTCTAGAAGGTTGACATTATTTATACTCTTGAGGAATGCAACCTCTTGAGGAATGTAACCTCTAGAGGAATGTAACTTCTTTGTTAATGTAAGGAAGAAAGTTCTAATGTTAGCAAGTGACTTCTAGTACAAGAAATAACTAAAATAAAAGCATGCTTGTCTAGTCTAGATTACAATGTGCCTTGTAATTCTTTGTCCGTGAGAAGTTCAATGTTTTGTCCAAGTCCAACATGTACTGCATCAAAAGTGTATGTTGCCAATTTCCAAAATTGGATCGATGAATTTGCATACTAGTTTTACCAAAAAGATATATTGACTGTGTACATTTTCCGTTAAACTATTTTCTTTGATAATTTAGTCTATAATATCTGTTTTTGATGAATGAATTTGATTTGGGGAAGTTGGATCCCAATCTGGAAATAAACTTTGACCTGTTAGAGCTGTCATTTGAATTTTTCTTAGGTGTAGGGTCAAGCAAACTGAGATTCAAGTGTTGTCCTGTACATGTATGCATTTCTAAACTCTTGACTGTGTATCCTTGACAACGATGTCTCACGTCAGACCCTGGACACCCTTATATTTTCCAAAGAGTTGAAACTTGAAAGTGGTTTGTAAAGATGCAGTTGATATTGACAATTTGGAAAGTTGTGAGGCAGACCTCCAAGCTTTTTCACTGCAAGGTTTTTTTATATTAAAAGGGTTGCTTTGTATTGCTACTGTTTTTTCTCTGCTGAGTGCAATTCACCATATAATATATGAAACCATGAAACATGTTTTAAAAGTGAGGACACATATATTAGTTAACTTCTTATATAGTTGATGTTTCATACAAAAGTAAGGTCTCTGTTTTCTATATTGAGACAATATAAACATCCATTGCTGCAGGGAAAATAAATTTGACTTCTTTAAGATACTGTTAATTTTTCTTGGGGGTGGATTTTGTTCCACATTAAAGTTGGGCGTTTTGTTCATTGAATTTTTTTAGTTTTTTTTCAGTTGAGTTTGTGTTTGTACCCTTGCCTTCTAACTTGCTTTATAGCATTACATAACCAGGAGTTGACTCAATGTTTTAGTAAAAAAAGCAATGTATGAAAGGTTACGCATTGGCAATACAGTAGGATGTGTATGATCTCTGATACATCTTACTGAAGTGCTACAAGATTTTCCTCAGCATAATATGGAAAGTTCTGATTTTTCTATGTTGAGAGTGCTTCTAGGAAAATACTCATGAATGCTAGAGAGTTCATGTATCATTTGTCTGCTGTACTACAAAGGTTTGTTCCTAAATTAGGGAAATTCTCCTTTTTTTGTTTTTGAATTCTTTATAGTGGATGTTAGGATGGCCCTAGAATTCAGGCTATTAAATGCGCAGGTAAGTGTTCTTTTGTGCCTTGTTTCACAGTTACTCTTTAGTACAAGTAACTTAGCAGAAATCTAATTAAAACTGCTGTGAAGAAACAATTGAATGATAGAAAAAAGAGTAGCCAGAGCACTGGAAATCCTAATCTCTTAAACATGGTTGCTGAATACTTTGCTCCATCGTGCCTGTGTAACACAGCACAGAATCCATTTTAGTTGAGTGTATATCTGCAAGTAATGTAAAATTGACATTCGTGGGTGGTATGGAAAACTGAGGTGATTCTTGAATGCCATATACAAGTGGAGTTTTTTAGTGTCATAATGGCTTCTTCCGTGTAGTGGATGGATGTAGTTAGTTATCACTAGTTTTGTCTTCTGTCCTGTGACTAAATACTTTTTTAAAGTTCTGTTGACCAATTGTTTTCTTCCCTCCTACTTTGAATGCATCTTATGTTTCATTTTTGGAGCCGTGTTGAAAACGGTTATTTACATAACAAGTTTACTTTCACTCAAATGTGCATCCTAAGAGAGAGTATTACATTCATCAAAATAGGTCTGTGCGTCTCAAGTTTGTCGAATTGTAAATATTTCTAGATCTGAACTATTGAATGACATAATACGAGTGTGTGCACATTCATTTATGTTGTATGTTTGGAAAAAAAAGAATTTTCGTTATAGTGAGGGTTAATGCACCTAGTATTCACCGTCCATGGGATTCATATTTGAGTTTTTCCCTCTCTATATTTCGTTCTTTTGTTTTTGAAATTGACACATTTCATTTTAAAAATCGATTGCAGCTTTGCCAAACCAAGTATTGGATTTGAAACTAAGTTTGAAGATCTTACATGATCCCTCTCGTAAGTGCAAGAGAATGCCAAAATTCAGTTGATGATGGCAGAGCATATGGAGCCAGCAACCAAGATCCCAGAGACCGCTCATGAGGAGAAAGCAGAAACAAAAGTTGTATCACAAAATGCAAATGCAGAAACATCTACATAAACGATGAAAGTCAGAGAATTGTTCTTTTTCTTGGCTATTGTTAGTTTTCTTTTATTTCTGTGATCAGTAAAGAAAAGTATTCATGCCTTGTAGTAATTTATTATTTTGATTTGAATCTGCTTTTCCTCTACTCTAATGTGATGCGAAAATAACCCCTAAAGTAACAGAAGATCTTGACATGGCTACACCAAGAGTTGGATAGATCATCGTTGCCGACTCTCATGGATGGATGCTCTTTACATCTTGGAACAAATTCGCAGAGATTCTACGATTGTGAACAAACATACCTGTAAAACCTGCTATTTTGGATTAATGAATCTCATGCACCACATACCAAAAATACAACTGTTACAAGATTACACAAATCAGGTTTGTCCCTTGTTGAAATTTAGTTTTTTGAATTTTTTTGTTGAAATCGTTGTTTTTTTTTCCAAAATGAAATTGTATGTTTTCAAATTTATTTACGACCATATTTATGACCATATTGATAGATTCATACTTGGAGAAAAACATTTTGTTGTATAAGTATGTGCCATATACAAACAACTAGCCTTAGAGAGGTGCATTTTTTATTTTAATAAAATTTATATTATTTTTAATAATTTAGGGTCGGTATGGTTGAACATGAAAATAATGTAAATGCTAAAATTTTCATATGAAACAGAAAATATAATAAGATAAAATGACATGAAAGTTTTAAAAAATTTATAACATGTTTGGATAATCGAAAAATAAAAAAAAATGAAATATTCCTTTTAATGCACCTTCTAAAATTTTCTTCAATTTTTTTTTAAATTTTTCGTTAAAAAATATTGTTTTGTAAAATTTTAATATAGATTTATTTTGATTAAAATTAAAAAAAATTTTAATTAAATTTTAAGACATCCAAATGTAAAAAAAATTGTGACCTCTAAATTTTATATTTCTTTTGTATTATTTCAGGACAACTAAATAAACTCTTAGTGAGTTATTTCAAGTACAAGTTTCTTGTCCTTTTAGGAAAAACCCTCTTTAATTTTAAATTAATTAATAAGAGGATAAATTAACTTATTTTAATTAATCAATGTTATTTTATTTACAAAATATCAACTCCAAAGCCACCACTCTCACATAAGGACTAAAGATGCTAGAGCATATTTTGGAGAATTTTTTAGCCATATCCCTAACTGGCAAAAATAATTTATATTATTATAACTATATTAAGCCCCATTTATAAGTCTTGACATCAACTTCCAAAACTCTTCAGATTTAATACCGTAAATCAATTTGACATGGTTAGTGAGGGTGTGACTTTAAAAAAATTCTCCCTAGCGTGACATTGATTTATTTATTTAATTTAATTTACTTCTTTGTTTTCTTATTATGATTAAAATGTTGAATTTATGTCTTAAGCATGAATAAACTCATAATTAATTCCTACTCCTAACAGAAGATATCCAGGGTACTTTGTGGGTTTTTACTGTTTGCTTGAATTTAGAATTTCTAGCGTGGGGATACACTTTTTTTGTTGTTGTTGTGTTTTTTCCTTGTGGGATGGAGTAGCTGGTTCATGTACATGCTTACATCTGATCATGATATTTTTAGAATGCACTTTAGGTTGATCATATATTATGGCGGACACGGAGGATATTCAGCCCCTTCCTTTTGACAATGGAACTGGAATGGTTAAGGTACAATTCCAACACTTTTATTTGTTACTGTTTTTGTTATCACTATTTTTTTATGATCCATTCCCTGCTCTAGGCTGGTTTTGCCAGGGATGACGCCCCAAGAGCTGTATTCCCTAGTACAGTCGGACGACCCCGGCACACTGGTGTTACGGTAGGAATGGCACAAAAAGATGCCTATGTTGGAGATGAAGCTCAGTCGAGGTGAGGTATTATGACATTCAAATACCCAATTGAACATGGAATTGTGAGCAACTGGGAGGATATGGAGAAAATTTGGAATCATTCCTTTAACAATGAGCATGGGTTGCTCCAGAAGAGCATGTTAATATGTGTAATCGTATTAATGATATGTAGCCCATTGTAACTTATTTCTGAAATTCAGAAAGTGCGCTACATATTTCTGTTGGATATTGATTCATCACTTTCATGTCATGAATCCTTCAGGTATTGTGCTGAATTCTGGTGATGGTGTGAGCCATACAGTCCCCATTTACGAAGGTTATGCTTTCCCTCATGTTCCATCTTGACCTTGCTGGGAGGGATTTTTGAGGGAGAGAGGATATATGTTTACCACCACTGGCGAGCGGGAACTTGTCCGTGGCACGAAAGAGAAACTTGCATATGTGGCCCTTGACTATGAACAAGAGCTTGAGATTGCTAAGAGCAGCTCCTCAATTGAGAAGAGCTATGAGCTGCCTGATTGATGGCCAAGTCATCACAATTGGTGCAGAGAGGTTGCGTTGCCCAGAGGTTCTTTTCCGGCCATCTCTCATTGGAATGGAAGCTGCTGGCATACATGAAACCAACTATAACTCGATCATGAAGTGCGATGCTGATATTAGGAAGGATTTGTACGGTAACATTGTTCTCAGCGGTGGTTCAACCATGTTTCCTGGCATTGCTGACCGAATGAGCAAGGAAATCACTGCCCTTGCCCCAAACAGTATGAAGATTAAAGTGGTGATGGCCTCACCAGAACGTAAGTACAGTGTCTAGATTGGTGGTTCTATCCTGGCTTCCCTTAGCACCTTCCAACAGGTAAGCTGACCTCCCTTTTATTTGCTGCTATTAGTTTAATCTCTGTTTACAGATATGTTTCATTTTTTGCATTATTTAACTTTGTCTATATCATTAACATGTGGAGTTTCTAAACTTATACAGATGTAAATATTTATATGGTTGGGCTTGCTTGTGAGTTGAAATCTATCTGGTTGAGGGGTAGTCTTGATTGAATGCTATTTTGCTTGAAGTTTTCTTTCTTATGCATTTCGGCCTATGTGACACTTATGTTATTTAATTTTCTTGTATTGTACTATGTAGCCGTTTATGCAAACTATATGTAGGGTGTATTATTGTTTGAGAACTATGAGTTTACTAAGCTAACGCTGCAGGCTTTTGTGTTTAAACGAGTTAATACAGGTAATTATTTGTCACAGAATAGAATGGCAGGCAAAATTGGCTTGACATGTTAGCTGTATTATTTTTTATTTTTTATTTTTTATTTTCTTAATCTAGCCTGTAATTGTATTCGTTGTTCCTCATTCCTTTTATTGAATTGGAAGAAGTTAAAAGGAAATAGATCAATCTTCTTTTTCTTATCTGGTGTTTGTAAAATATACTTAGCTGGGTGTTAGTAGATGGATATTGGACATAATTAATCTGATTCATTGCATAATTATTACAAATTTTTAAGTAAAAGTCCAATGTGACTCAATATTTAAGTAAAAATTTATAATGTTATTTTTAGTTTCTAACAATTTATAACTATCCTTATAAAACCTAGTTTGTTTTTTATAATAATAATTTATAAAGGCTAACTATCTTTTTTTAATAATATATACCCTTTAAGCTATAGTCACTCAACAAACATCTTTTCCATCCTATCATCTAAATTTATATTTACAATTAAAAAATAATTAATACTAACATAATTAAAACAAAGTAAACAAGTTTTTAAAAGATCACTACTGTATTTTAATATTTTTGAAATTATAAAATTTTAAATTCTTTTATAATTTTATAAATTTCACTTTACAGTTATGAAAAAAAGAGTTTAAATTGACAAGTGAAGACAATGGATAAAAAACATTATTAAGCTTATTATAGACGAAGTAGTTACAAGTTTTTGTACAAAGAAATTAAATATATAATGTTTGATAAATAAACCAAATTAATATAAGTAGTGGACTTAGCTGAAGTGAGGATTAATAAATTTGAACTTTGATTTCACCATATATATTATATACAATAATATTAGTAAACATTTTATATTTATCGTCATTATAAAACAAACTTTATATGTGTATGATGTTCAATATAAATAACTATTCATTTAAAATAATATTTCATGTTATTATAAATAAATATTTTTCTTCATGTGTGTTGTAATACATGTAATTACAAATATATGTGAATGATAATTGCAATAATAGAGATATAGATCTTAATTGGTCACAGACAAGTGTGTATTTTAGGGTTGAAAAATAACTTTTTAAATTGCCAATTGAAATATGCATATGCATTTGTTTTTATAAAAATTTAGCAAAGATGTCGAGCCATGTACAATTTATATGACAAATAAAATTAAATTTTATAATTAAAATCTCGTTAAATAAGAAAATAGATTTCATTAATCTAATATATTACATATAGATTTTGATTGGTTTTTTAAAAGATAGATCGTCATTAATGAGATAATATAATATTTTGATTTATTAATTTTTTTATTATTGTATTATGATTGGTCACATCTCTCACTTTTAATTTTAAATTCTTATGAAGTAATGAGTAGTATTATTGAAGCCCTCTTTTATTAATAAGAATATAAGAGTGAATATAACCGATGAATGTTCTTTTATTCTTGGGTTTAAACTCTACTCCACTTAAACCCATGACTTTTTTTTTAAGACTTGGTTATCGTATATGCAACATATTGATTACTAAATGCATGGGTTCGATTTGAAGATTAATCCATTTGAAATCGTTTAAAACATAGCACAAACTTTTATTTCTATTTGATGATATTTGATATATCATCAAGAGTAAATCATTGAGCAAGGTTAATCTAGATTTTAACTAGACTGGTTTGATGTTAAGTGCACAAAAAAGGGTTATGCAATAATACACTACAAAAAAAATTCTCCACATTTTTTCCTATAAGATCTTCCGATTAATTAGTTTAATTATTTAGTTTCACGTTCAATGATCATCGTGGTTAGATCTAATATATTAACAAGTTCTTTCTTACAATCCTCAACTTAAATTAACTATTTTTTAAAAAATAAATAAGCCTATAAATTTGAACAAATATTTAGGCCCATAAGTTTGGGATCATGTTACATAAGAAAAGTTTGCTTAGATACAAATTCAAATTAGGTTTGTAAACTATAAAAAATAATTTTAGGCGATAGAATTTCCTTTAAGGTAGTTAGAATGTAAGATATCTTGATTAGTTAGTTGTTTGCATATATTTGTATTTATTCGGTAAGGTGGATAAGGTGTAAGCCTGAAAAAAAAACAGGGGAAGAAATTTGTGAAACTTGAAGTGGCTATGATAACACGCTCGTAAGTTAGGTAATTGAGAGACGGTGGGAGAGGGAGTAATTAAGTTTTATAAATAAGCGAGCGTAAATGGGAAGAGGGGGAGGGGATAAAATTTTAAAGAGAAAGGAGGCTCGTGTTGTTGCAAAGGAGGGAAGGAGGGGATCGGTGTCTTCCCCGTCGTCCTGTTCTTGCCATGAGGAAGTTCTGCTACTGGCCACCAAGGAAAGAGGCTGCTGCTACACCTTACCGCTGGAGAGCCGGAGTGGCTGCCTTGCTGCTCACTGAGTGAAGAGGAGCCTCGCCCTTACTGGTTGCTGCTGCAAAAGCTGAGACTCACCTTGTCGGGAACACGCCAACGCTTGAGGAGCATCACCTTATCGCAGCAGATCTATTTGAAGGGGTATTTATCTTCTTTTTTGCAAATAAAACAGAGAGAAGCAGGAGTTGCTGCCGTCCAGACCTATCAACAAGCGCCCCTTGGCTGGAGTTTGTTGTGCTGAAGTTTGTTGCCGCCGGAGGTCTACTGCAAGCCTCATCTAGGAGCGTCTTGCATCACCGCTTGCTGCCCCGCCAAGGGATTGCTTGGAGCCCCTTCATTCCAGAGCCATGCCATGGAGCTTTGCCGAGGAGAGAGCCACGACGATACCACGCTTCGCCGCTGCTGTTTTCTGCCACTGGGCTGCCAAAAACGAAGCTTTTGCTGCCATTCCTAGTCGCCGGAGCATTGGTGATTCTTCTCGTTTCTGCCCATTGCCGAAGCCAAGCCGCTTTGCTTGTTGGTGTCGCCGTTGCAGCATCGCTATCTTCTCCAAGCCGCACCGGGGATCCTCCATGTTGCTATCTCGCCAACACCGGAAGCCTCGCCTTGGAGAGGAGTTGCCGCCTTTAGGTGTTGCGGTTGTGCCAAAGCCCCTGCCCAACCGAGAAGAAGTGCCCAGGTTGATGCCCCTGCTACCTCGCTGTAAAAGGTTGCTGTTGGAGCTCTAGTTTCTTGCTGCTTTGCTGCTGCTCGTTGGGGAAGAATTGTAGCGAAGATCGTCGAAGAGGAAGTGACTACGAAAGCTTTGCATCCAGCCGGAGAGACGCCAAGGAGATGTGTTGTCGCTCTGAAGCAGTTCTTAAGTCGTTCCTGTGGAGCCGGGGATTCAGAAATTGCGGCATCTGGAATTGATCGAGAAAACTTTCGTTTCATCTCTTAGTTGCCGCCTTGGAATCTCATTGCAGCAGCCTTGCCAAAGCCCCATCAAGCCAAGGAGTTGGAGATCACCCAAAGCAGAGTGGCGGAAGAGAAGCATTACGACTACCCTGTCGCCCCAATCTGGAAGATAGACCGATCCACTAAGTTTTGTTCATCGACTCGCACATAGTTTGGTTTGGTTCACCTCAGTACCCTACCGTGTTCCCACATTCCCTGGGGAGTCTATTTCATTATCCGGGCATAAAGCTTCTTCAAGAAATGAATTATATATAAAGTTAAAAAATTAAAGTGGTAAAAATCTACTAAAATTTTAAATTCATAAAAGAAAAAAATTAGTAGATTAAGAATATTAATCTTACTATAAACCGATTTAAAGATTTAAGTTAAATTATAAGGAAGTACGTAAAATTTTTTGTGTGTTATTTTTTAATTACAACATTTTATTTTTATTTTTACCTTACTCCTTTTTATACGGCAAGGGTATTTCAATCCTATCGAACTCTCTAACCCGACTCAAAGACTAATCACAGGGCAGCAATCTCGTGCCTGAACATTAGTCTAGTTAGTTAATCTTACACTTTTTGAATCATGTTTCCTGACGCTAGAGCCCTGAGGCCAGCGACGCGCCCTTTTAAGTGGATCGTGCTTTTCGTGGTTTTCTTGTTGTATCCCTTCCCAAATAAAGAAGAATTTTTTACGTAATTTTTGAGTCTTCTTCATACTCCGCCTTTTATTGAATTTTTAGAAAAAAACTTGATTTTGATGCCGAGCTCTGGTTTAATCCTGCAATGTCACAAAAGGTTAGACTTTCCGTATTGCTACACTCTCAAAGGAAAAGAACCCATAATATCTTGGATGCCGAGTTACCCGGTAATGCCAAGTGCTACCACGTGCCTTGGATTTGAGGCTAAGGAGTTTTTTGGTGCAAATAATTTTTGGTTTGTGTTTCATTCTCCATCAATTACAATGCAAGATTATTGTATGGAATTTGTTTTCATGGGTTGGATTAAATTATTTTAATTTTTATGATTTTGATTAGAGATTCATATATATGGAGATTTTATGTGGAAAAGAAAGATGAAATTTTAAAATTTTTCTGTGATTTTAATTGACACTCAAATTTAGAGAATTTTTATTTTAATGAACAAATTTTTAAGATTCAAGTCAATAAATGCATGATTATATGACTTTGAGTTTGATAATTCCAATTATTTGGGAGAAATTTTGATTCTTTTGTAGATGTATTTTATAAGAAGTATATTGATTGAAAATATTTTATTTAAGATGGCGATCAAAGATTTTTTATTTGTTAAACACTTTGAATAATTTGATTGTGGCTTAATACTACATGAATTATTTTTTATGTTGGAAAAGCTTGTTTATGCAATTAATTTTCACTGTCTTTTAATAATTTTATTTTATCTATTTTCTCAATAATGAATGAGAGATACCCTTAATATAGATGATTTGGTGGGGTAAATAAAGATTGAGGAAAATTGAGAGAATGAAATTTTCATACAAAGGTTTCTTTATTAAACAACAAAATATTTTAAAAGGTATAAAAAATACTTCTTGTATAATAACAACCAAGAGAAATACATACATGAGAAAAACCATGAGGTAAAAGGTTTAAATATGAGCAGTGTTATTATGTGTGTACAGATATGTCACTTTGTGAGAAAATTTTAGATTTTATGAGAATAAAATCAAAGAAATTTATGGAGGCAAAGTTGATGCAACTTTACCCAAAACTAATAATGAATTAATTTGGTTCAAGAATTCACAAGAGACGGAGGATAAATTTAAAGTGGTTTGAATGAGACCTATGAAAATAAATTTATGAGGACAACTTTTTGAGTTTTTCTTTTGAGAAGAAAATGAAGAAAAAGTTTTTCACTATTTTTTATTTTGTTGGCGCACAAGTTAAACGGAATAAGTATGTTTCTTCGATTTAAATCATTAAATATTAATACTTTCAAGTCATTATATATTGTGCCAAATATTTCAATAGTTTGGTTTTTGATGATCTTTAAATTAGAGGTGGTTTTCAGAAAATTATGGTTGTTATATGACATTTAAAATTTATGGCCAAAAATTTAAAAATGATTATTTATTCTCAATTATTTGACTTTGGTTGTGGGAAGATAATTTGAATTCGAATGTTCAAAGGTTGACACTTGTGATGTATATAGTAGAATATATCATGATAGTAATATGAAATATCTGTAAATATAGACTTTGTTCGTAAGACATGGAATTTTTTATTATTGTTAGATGTGAAATCTTTATGCAATTTTAATTACTAGAAAGATTAAACAAGTTCAACGAGTTATGAAGTAACTTATTTTTTTATACTTTGCTTTATGTGAAATAGATAAATTTTATATCAAATATTGAGAATATTATTTTATAGTATTCTTGTAGATTGTTCTTGTTTAATTTTATCTTCTATTTATCAAGAAAAAAAGGGTGAAATCATAGTGAGGTTTCATATTTACAGTTTGACTTTGGCATTGAGAATGAAGTACTCGTGAAATTAAGATCATTTTATTAGGGTGAACCATATTTACTTGAGTTTAATTTGTTTTGTGTAGAAGACAATAGAACTCTTGTAGAAAAGACATATTTCCCAAATTCATATAGATAGTTACAAATAAATCTTTTGTGTCTATTAAAGTTGCTTCTAATATTTAGAAAATATGGTGTGTACAACTTATAAATCCTTATGGATTAATAACAAGAAATAAAATTTAATATCATATGAGATATAGAATTAATGGTGTAAAACTTATAATTCTAAAGGTATGATGATGTTGACATGGTGCGAATGCCATTGAATTGTAAACTGGAAAATTATGTCAATAGATCTCTTATGAAGTTTACATTGAGAAATTTAATGCTTATATGTAAAACATATAAATTTCTGTTGGACTTAATTTGATTGCCTAAAATATGATGAAAATTTTTAATGTTGTCTTCTAGACAAATTTAATGTTGTTTTACAGACAATTATATATTAATAATCATACTAATAAAGTGATTTAAGCTTCTTCTAATTGTGTTTCATCATTTGAGATAGGATTGATGATTATTGAATCATTCGAGTTACACAATAATAAAGATAAAATACACCAAATTTACAAGTTTGAGAAGAAGCAAACTATTAGTTGTGAAGAACATAGTATAGAATCAATTTACTTTCGTAGATGAAGATGAAACATTAATGTCTACGAAGCTTCTATGTGGTGGAGCTTTAATAATAATGTATATATCAAGTACTTACAAATGGCTTATGTTTTTAGTTGACTTTCTTGTCAATAATTCCATTAGGTGTACGCAAGTATTTAAGATGAGTAATAATAACGAATCTATGAATAACTATCTAGACATGTTGGAGAAAATATATAGTCAGAAGGAGTACTAAATCAACTTTGAATTTTAATCTGTGTGTAAAATTGTTTTAATCTATGTGTTATGTATTAATATGTTTATACAGTCTCGTGATCTAGTATATGGATGGTGAAATAACAATTCTTTGAGAAATGCTAAAAAGATAAGATTTATATAATACTATTAGAGGACTTTGACATACAAACTTAAAGTATAAGGTGTATCAATGTACTTTTTATATTAACACAAACATTGGTGTGAGATGTTTGAGATTTTAATAAATCAAATATATGAAACTTTTATAATTCAAATAAATACTTTATTGGATGAAGTCCAATGATTCATATGTGGTATTATTCTATGGTGAAGATAATATATAAATATTTGGTGTTAAAATTCAATTTTTAAGATTAAAAGGTCTTTAAGAGCGCTCAACGAGAGAAGATCTTAATTTTAAAAATGTGATATTGAATTTGAGAATAACTATTACATCTTGCATGATTGTATTTATATTTGCCTTATTGTGGGCAATAGCTACTTATGACTCAAGTTTAAAAGCAATAAAGTATAACTGATTTAATCTTAGTTTTATACTAAGAAAATGATGAGGAATTACTCATATAAGGATACTTGAGAAATTTTATCATATTTGAATAATTGTTAGAATGTTAGATTTGTCATTAGAAACATTATATAAATGTTTGAGGAGTGTGACGATTCTAATAAATTGCAAATATTGATAAAATGAAGCACAAATTACTTTTGCAGTATTTTTGTGTGGTGGAGATAGTAGCTTATAAATTTGTTTAATTTTGATGAATGTGCCCAGTAAGAAGTGTAAAACCTGAGTCGTCTGCCCGAGGGTTTTATTGTTGACTCGGTTGTTACCCAAATTGGGTTTGTAGGGTCTGGTCCTTCTTATCGTGGTTCGTGTATGGTATGGTGTATGTTTGCCCAACCTCAGCCTCCTTCGGCGCTTGGTACACCTGTTTGATAACCTTTAGGATCATCCTAACCCCCCTTTGGGACATGCAGTACAATTTTTGAGGTGGGCCCTATGACTTTAGGATAAAAACCCTAAGTTTTTGGGTTTTCGATACCTCTTTAGATATAGCATCCATACCTATAACATCATTAAGCCAAACCATACCACTTTAGGTATGACACCCATACCTATGACATTACCAAACCAACCATCCTTTTTCTATAAAACCCATCCCTTCCCTTACTTTTTTACCATTTCTCTTTCCCTTCTCACCTCTAACAACCTTCTTCTCCTCTCTTTGACCTTCTTCTTCCTCCTTGGAGCTCCAATCACCCTCTTCTACATTTCTAGCCTCCTAGGGTGGTAAGTTTTGAGATTGGATGCCTCAAAAGACATCCCTTTTGTCTTCCCTCATTAGTTTTAGTTTTTGCTGCCTTTGCTGCTCATTATATCATGCTTATCGCTTGAATTTTTGTATTGTTTAATTTTTATAACATTTTTAGCATGTATATATGTATGTTAGGAGCATTTTGAGCACTTATATATCTTATTTAGCCATGTAAATAAATAGATATATTTTTTATAATGCACGTAGGTCACTAGTCTACACTATTTTCGTATAAAAATCATATATTTGCGCTTGCTTGATTCTTGTTTTGTTGCACTCATAACATTATATCTACAAGTTATGTCTTAGGTGGTTTGCCTGCCCTGACCTATAATTTGCATGTATGAGAGGAAAAATTGAGGAAAGGTGGTAACTTTCACCCTTACATTGACATAAGCGCCCCTTTCTCCAATTTTTACTCTCTGACCTTGTTTGATCTATTGATGCACAACATGTCATTTTGTTCATGGTAATGTTAGGAGTTTGTGGTAAAGTTTTAAGCCTAATATAACCACTAAATAATCATCAACATCACCCATAAGTATGCCTTATGTTTCGTGTGATGTTTGTGACTATGAGCATGATATGTGATTGTGTATATGTTAAACCATAAATTATTAGCTAATAAAATATGATAAAAATATATGATGCTCTAATTAATGTCTAACTAAAATATATAAATTTTGGTTATGGGTAAAAATCATCTAGTTATGTTTTGGAGCTTTTTACCCAGACAATGTAAAGATGCATGGAAAAAACCCTAGTTTTTTTCACTCTCATTTTAATTACCTTAAAATAGGTTAATGGTGTTGGATTTGAGAGAAACTTGGTCCACACCTACCCTATGTCTCTGAAGTACCGTGACCAATTTTGGGGCCATTTGGGTAGGTTCCTAATTTTATTTGTCAATTTCCAAGTTGTTAGGGTCTAGATAGCTCCAAAAATAGCCCATCCGGTTATCCAAACTGTAAAATACACTTAGGCCCATTTACAAAGTAAATTTGTCCGAACTCTTAACTGGGCTCAAGGTCCTTGTGTTAGCTAACTAGGCCCACGGACCCAAGCCCATTTGAAGTCTTCTAGCCCATGAACGTATAGTTACAAAATTGGTGTGCAGCCCAGGATCACTATTCTAGCACCTTAGGGCCAAGCTTAATGGGCCTTGTTCTCCTTGATTGGCCCATGGGATAGCCATGATAGAAATTACCTATAAACATTAGAGTGTAAGCTCCCCCCCCCCCAACTCAAACTTTAGCCCCTTTGGATATTGTTAGTCTCATCCAAAAAATCATTTTGTAAGCCATTCGATTAAAACCCTAGAATTGATTAAAACAGACTTAGTGAACATGAATCCAAAAGCTTAATTAAGTTACCTAATAAGGTTTAATACTTCACTTAGGACCTAATTAAGATAATTAAGTAATTTTTAAGTGTTGATCTTGTGTGGAGGCTTTGCCTCATTTTGTGTGTCGATGTGATCCGATTCTTATTCGGTTCCATCTTCATGCCAGGTATCGTGGGTGAGCTCACTGACTAGAATACAAAACTCTACTCATCCTAGTCCATAAGGCTCTCCATTTACTTCATCTCTGCTTGACTCCCTGTGTATTGAGTTTAATCGCGTTTTAGACATAGGACGACATCGGTGGCTTTTTATCGGATCTCTCCGATATTTGGCCATTTAGTTGTGTTTTCTACACATGTTTAATAACACTTCAAGGTTAAGACCTCTTGATAGTTTTTGAAAGATAAGATCTAGAAACTAAGTATTAATCCCAAACCCATATGTATAAATATGAGGGTTTACGCCTTTTACGAGTAAGAGTGTGTACGAGATGTTTCAAAGAGGGTTAGTACTCTTTCAAAACCCTGATGTAGTGCAAAGTATGAGGGTATTGCATAATACAACATGTTTTTGAAATTTGTAGCACTAACTTAACCGTTCCTTTTGCCACTCGAATACCGTTGTGAGTGTAATATGGAGGTTGTGAGGGCATAAGTATTATATGTATGAATATAAACATTAGCCATGCATGCTCACTAAATATGAGGGTTTACGCCTTTTTATCCTAAACCTAAAAATGAGGGTTTCAAAGAGTGTTAGTACATGATTGTATGATAGATGTAATCAGTTGACATTTAGCAAGGGCTTAGGGAGAAGCAGTCATTCATTTCTTGACAAGTTAATTTATACTTTTGAGAAAATTATGATAATGAGAATTTAGAGATCCCATATGTTAAAGCGCATTAAATATCACAATATAAATTTTAAGGAAGATAATTAAATTCAACTAGTATAAATTCAAAAAGTGTGAAATTTGTAAAAATTATAATTGATTAATTTTCTCTTTATGAGATTATCTTAAGAATCTATAAGTCATCGAGGGGAATGAGCTTAAAGCCAATATGTAATCACAGTTGGTGCGCAACCCAATCTAGTAAGTGGAGATCACATAAGTAGATTCAATGAGTACAAACAAGCCAATGAGTGATGGGAAAAGTACAATATATTTATTTTATAGAAGTCATTCCCATGATGACAGTGCTCAAAATTGCAAGTAGGTTGACTTAATTTTCTTAATAAGAGTTAAGGTATATTTAGACGACATACTGACTTGTAGAATATGCTTGGAGACTCTTACCTATAAGAATGTAATAATGAGGCTGATTATTGATGGACTTATGACTAATCTCCAAGATGAAAAGCATTCTCGAAAACAAGATACTTATGGCCAGAATAACACTACCCTAATCCTGTAATTTCTGTCATACTTGCTATTTTTTGTTACACATGCAAAGCCTTGACTTAAAGATATGAAGTTCAAAGACTTAGTCTATTTCTACTTGTTCAGATAGAATTTGTCAAACTAGGGGAAAGTTCAAACCATAAGATATTTGCTCTAAAAGAAAAGTGCACGAGATCATTCTTTTCTTAAGTTGTTGGCTTTTCTGGTTTTAAAAATAGATGGAGATTGTTGGTTTTGAGCGTTTTTAAACCCAGCGCCCGGTCGGTATAAGCATCTGGATTTTCCAGATGCTGGCACCCAGGCCAGCGCCTGGATGCCAAGGTCATGTTTTCGAGTGGTTTCCCCTTTAGAAACCCTCCTTTCCCAATTAAAAAATGAGTTTTTTATATGCTTTTTGTGTCTCCTTCCCTACTTTGTCTACGATGATTTCTATTGAGTTTTTAGAAGAAAACTTGATTTTGAAGAGAGTTTTGGTTTGATCCTGTGGTATGATAAGAGAATGACAATTCTCCTTGTTGCACTCCCAAGGAAAACAATTTATTGTATCTTGGATGCAAATTACCAGAGAAAACTTTACTGTAGAGAGCGGTAATCTAGTATTGAAGAAAGTACTATGGTGTGCCTTGGATTCGAGACTAACGAGTTATTTGGTGTAGATAATTTTTGGTTTGTCTTCCTCAATTCGGTGTGCAAATTCCAACCTCTACTGTGTTAAATTTTCCAACTCTTCATATCCTTGCCTCGATAAAAATTAGAACTAAATGGAGTGGGTTGAAGGTTGTGGCAAGGTCTAGATAATGTGAGGCTTGGCTTGATAAAGAGTTGTGATATATGATGTGGGGGATAGTTTAAATACCATACCGATTGCGATACCAAATTTATCAGGGTATATTTAGTTCACCCAAGTCGTATTGGATTCAACCATACTCTAAAATTATAAATAAAATATTTTATTAAATAGTAAAAGGATATTTTGTCATTAATATTTTATTAAATACTAACTAAAATACTAGGATTTTTAATACAAAATTGGATTTTGTGAAAATATTATACTAAAAAATTGGGTACAAATTACAATGTATGAAAGCTAAAATCATACTATATTGGGTACAACCTGATGTGGTATTTTGGGTACAATTGGACGATATGATATAGTATTTAAAATTATTGTTTGGAAAACATTAGAATATACTATTCTTTTGTAAAATATAATAAAATTTTAAAAAATGTATGAAATCAAGCAACATGTGCTGCTAAATACCTGATAATATTTTAATAAAAAATATTTAAATATTTTTATACCTTATTAAAAATATCTATGTAATAATTTAACTAAATAGCTGAATTTAATTAAATTTTAAGCTTAATTTTAATATGATGCACATTAATAAAAAATGATTTTAGGATGAGTAGTAGATCAATATTATTTTAAAAAATAATTAATTAAAAGATTTGAAAGAATTATATTTATTTTGAAAATATAATTATTTTATAAAATATATATACATACCCACACATTGCAGAATGTGCAAGTGTCCTTGAAAATTAAAGAATTCATACTATACTCCCATCTAAATCATATTTATTCATATTTTAAGATGAATGACCAGAGTACATAATCCAACAGCATGGATCCCTTGCTAGTTTTACATTTACAATTAATCCAAATTGAAGATCTAAACATTTCTAAGCCAGTGTGCATAAAATACTGCTGGGTAATTTCTACATCAATTGTGGATTAGGCTGGCGATTTATATGTAGGCTAATGAGAAAATTATATTTATTGAGTTAGTTTTTGTATTAAAAAGAGAGTTTGTTAGGGGACGAAGATAGTGTTCTGAATAGTCATCCGGAAGAGTTTGTTAGGCAATGATAATAATATTTTGGGCGTAGTCATTCACCTGATGTGTAAAGGGAAATTATTAGATAATTTTTACATCAGTTGTGGATGAGATTTGTGACTTGTATATAGGTTAAGGACATTGCAGGTTACTTTTTGGGCCCAAAAGAGCCTAAGAAAAAAACTCAATACTGGTCTAAGATTAAAAGTAGAATCAAAAAAATACAATAAAATACTTCTTACATAGGGTCATCTTTTGAATCTCGCTAACCTCAATTTCTTAAAAAAAATCAATGAAAATATTTGTAATAAGATATATCTTTAAAGTTAATCACAAAATATATTTAAGATATTTAATTGTTACAATTTATCTCATTATTGAATAAGAATTTAGATATAAAATTTAAATTTATCTGATATATACACCACACATGACGCGATACCTTCCTTAGTTATTTATAAAGTTGTGATATAAGTATGAGACATAAATTCGATCTCTTCAAGAAAAGAATCCTCCTTTTACTTATATTTTTTAAAAAGAAATTGACAGAGATGAAATGTTTAGGGGACACCACTTGATATGAAGTCCTACTTATATCTTATTATAAAATATTCTAAAAATGTTTAACTTTTTAATGAAAGATCAATGCTTTAGCATGATTTACCACAAAATCTATGAAGATTGTATAAAATTTTCGATTCTTTCATTCTAACCAAACAAAGCTTAAATAAACATTATATTTTTTTGTTTGCAATCCAAATTAAATTTGTACTTTTTAAGACGCAAAAGTTTTTACTTTTTGGTTTTGGGAGCCGAAACCGGAAAATGCCTTAATGGGGTAAGAATATTGATAAAGCTCATTCAACTTGTTCTTCCCATGATTAAAAATTTTTTTGTTCGAAAACTCTTTGAACAAACTCAACTCTACAACTCACCAGAGACAAACTCTATGTATGGTTCTCTACTCCCAAATTTAACAACGTATTATTTCCTGAGCCAAATTAATGAAAGTTATTAATATATATATATATATATTAATTTGATTAAAAATAATTTAAGGTAATACAAATCATATATTTATTAATCTTAAATATCAAATGAATACTAGTTGCTCACAACCTTTTATTTCTTGAGTTGATAATAAATCTTATAAATAACTCCATGTCAGCTTAAAATTAACTTGCTACTCTACTGTATGATACCGAATCCAGCCTCAGTCCTGAGTTATAAAACTATAGTTCTTCATTGTTTTTCTCATTATTTTCCTTTTTCGATTAATTTGTGCCGATTCCATCACAAACCTTTCTGCCAGTGGCTTCCTTGAATTGCTTCTCATATTAATATTCTCTTTGTTATGACGCAGTTGAAACTACAGTAACAAAAATGTGGATCAAAGCACATACATATGAGTTACAAGGCTTTTATGGTCACCTCACTGTTAAGTTATAACAGACTGCTTCAAAGAATAGGACGCCATATTATGAGGGGAAAGAAAAGGAAACCTCCCCAAGAATGGTGATGACAGCAAGAATACTTCTCATTGCTTACTCCTTGGCAGCTTCACCCGTCCAGTATTGTTTGACAGCAACAAGTATTTTTTCTGGATTAAAGGGTCCATCCTCGTGATCCATGATCTTGGACTGCCATCTCATACCATCAGTCATGCTCTGGATTTTTACCAAAACTTCCACAACATCCCTGAAAATTACTGTTCCTTCTGGCCTCAATATCCTGTCCATCTCCAATAATATGTGGGTGATATCACACCTGCCCAAGAGGCACAACATTCAATACATTTATTAGTATTCATTTTACCATTCAGGATGGCGATGTCAGACCTCTCTGACGCCAAGAACTTTTCCACTATAAATGTTATAAAACTAGTTAATGGAAAAATTAGGAAGATCGTAGTTAGAGTAATAGACAAATAATGTGCCAGCAATGAGCTCACCTGTCCTGATAAATACTGAAAACCCCAGCAGCATGGATAAGATCATAAGTTCTGGGATATGTGGAGAAAGCTTCACACCAATCTTGGTATGTGCCAATAAATCCTCTCTCGTATATAACACCAAGCGTGTCAACTTTTGAATTTGCAGGAACCACATTCATGACCCAAGCTGGGTATTTAGTTAATGCAGCTGCAAATCCACCCAGGTGAGCATTCATGTCCATAATGTTCCTAAACCTTCCTCGAGTAAGAGGAGGAATGATCTTCTTGTAATGTGTCACCCTTTGTTTCCACACTTCACTATCCTCTTGAAACTTCTCAGAAGAAAAGGTAGGTAGCAAGCCACTGCTTATACGAGGAGGTATGGCAAATGCCCTTGCCGGCCACTTCTCCAGAGGCCCACCAGCAACCTCATCAGCATTATTTACTTCTGGCATTGGAGTTATACATGTCTCCAGTTTTTGGTACCTTCAAAATGGAAAACAAAGACATTAATTAAGAGTTTGATGATGCAAGTTAGCATAGCAAGTTCATACACTAAAAAATTGGACTGTTTTAAATTAAAAGCTTTGAAAAATATGCCCACAAAGAGTCTCTACCAAGCTGCATCAGGATTGTCATCTTTGCACATGTGAGGGATTTTGTAGACCTTCTTTCTCTGGATACATTCTTGGTGATTGATGGGTTTCTGCCAGATAGAAAGGTCTCCCTTTTCAACCACCTTATTCCAGCAAAGGCTCCTGGCAACCTCCTCTATTGAATCTTGCTCTTGCTTCAAGTCTTCCTGTGTTCTCTCCCAGCCCTTCCAATGCTTCTTCCAATTGATAGGTGGACCCGAAAGAATCCAGTAACCGCCTGGCCTCAAGACTCTGTCGACTTCAATCAGGTATAGGCCATCTGCAGAAAGGAAGAAGGCAAAACACATGCATAAGCCAAAGAGATCATTCAGCTATCTATCAAATTGGATGCACTTCTCTATCTCTATCTGATCACTATAGCTCACATTGAATAGGATATCATCAAAATTAAGACAATGTTTTTGTCATGGCCTTGGGTACATCTCAAAATGACTAGCCATTTGAAGAGACTTATAACCCATCTCAAATAGCACTCACCAACCAATCCCAATCCCGATGTGGGACTAAGACCGGAAATACTACAACCACATGTTCCATACGATAGATTGTAGCATTTCACCATGCTCTGCCTCACTGTCCCCGGTGTCCACTCCAGGCCGTTCCCACTCTGGTCTTGCGGACTTTTTTCCTAGGTCACTACTTCCCTGAGGCGACAAATAAAGACATGGCTGATTTTGATACCACATGTCATGGGTTTTAGGTAATCTCAAAATAACTAACCATTTTAAGAGACTTATAACCCATCTCATATAGCACTCACCAACGAATTCTAATCCCGATGAGGGACTAAGAGTGGCAACACTACAACCCCATGTCCCACACCATATGATTGTAACAGTTTTAAATAAACATGGAGCCGATATTAGATTAGCTGACGTACCATACTTGAACCAAGGAATCAAGCAACGGGAACAATGCGCCATATCAAATGCTCTAGCTGGGTATGGCATCCTTTGAGATGCCATCACCCCAATCATGGCCGGTACACCTCTCTCCAATGCAAATTGAACTTGAGCTTCATGGGTATCCCTTGGAGCAAAGGACATAGTCACTATATCCCTCTTCAAAAGATATGCTCCCCAACTTGCCACCTTTTGCAAGGCAAAAACACAAAATAAGCATAGGATTTAAAAGAGCAATAATAGACTAATCATATTCACAAGTTAAGTAAAGTTTTTTTTATAGTATCTGTGTTCTTACTCCGCATCCTGTATCAATTGCAGTTCTGATCTCGCCAGAAGTGAGAGGAATGAGCTCGTTAATGTCGGCGATATATGCATCTGCTCCACGAGGAAACATCGTTCCACCACCAGGGAATCTAAACCTATCACCTTCTACTTGGATCCAATTTTGAACAGCCTTCTCAATGCTGAGCTCTTTGTGGGGAATATTATCATACCAAGCATAGTCCCTGCTTTGAGGCCACTTGAAGGGATTCTTGTAGTTTGGAGGAGCTGGGATCAAGCACAAAATGAGCTCATCCTTTGATGGGCAGTGCCTCTCTCTGTATATCAACATATTCCTCTCAAACCTCCTTCCCCTCTTGGCATCTTGGCAAGGAGTGTACTCGCTAAAATTCATGCCACAAGGTGGGAACGAGAGGGAGCTACCAGCAGAGTCATTTATAGCTACTTGATGATGTGATTCAAAGTCCAATGTTCCGGAAGATGATCGGCGTTGAGTAGAAGAACCAAACTTTCTAGAGTCCACATCACACTCGGCCTTCTTGTAGGCTTCGGTGGTATTGGGTGGTGAAGGAGCAGTGTTTTGCCATGCTCCCAAGACGTAGAATAGAACGCAGAGGCCACTCACTACTAAAATCCAAGTGAGGCGCTCACGCTTAAATTCCAAGTGTTGATGCTTTGGTGATCCACTATTCTCCTTAGCCATTGCAAACTGCAGGCATAGCAAAACAATAAATCTTAGCGAATTGTCATATGCTAGTCCTTAGTGAAGATCACAATAAATATTTTACAATTACTTTCACCACAATAAAACAAGTATAAGTTAATATGATTCCATCAACATGTTAAACATCAACTAAAGACTTAAAAGTGCACTATGAAAAAAAGATGCCTCAAAAATTTCTTTTGCCTCGATAGTTTATTTCCTTTCAAACGAAGATAGTGGAAATGGAACAGGTGGGGAGGAGTAAATAGCATTGAATGACAAGAACGGACCCAGACGCAAATCACCATACACGTGCAAAAGCAATGCAGAGAACTTTGGTTTTTGTATGATAAACCTGCTAACATGATGCTGTGAGGTTCAGATCTATGGATTCTTTGCATTAATTATGAATAAAACAGGGGTTTTGACTGCAAAGCAGAGATAAAAAACAACAGTTTCGACGCTAAACAGAGTACCTGAGCAGGATTAAAAGCACATATATATGAAGAGATTGATCCTCTTAAAACATAAAGGAAAGAATGGCCATTGTATTTTTACAAGGTCAATCTTCCCAGACATAGCAATCACAGATAAGGTGACAAAAATGGACAAAACCCATCAAAGAAGCGCCAAAATGCAGGCCATTAACGGCAAAAAAAACACCAAAAAGGCCCAACTAATGAAAGCATAAGTGCATAACAGAAACTCCAAACAGCAAAAACAAATCAACCAAAGGACGTACGAGAAAAAAAGGCATACTCGTGCAGAAGCAGGTGCATACAATTATATCAACTCCCTGAAACTCTTCACCCTGGTTCTGTATCTCCCTCCCAACTCTATCTGCTACAAAGTCTCAGTTTTGATGCAGAAGAGAAAAGGCCCATGAAGCTCCAAGACAAGAAAAAGCAGGACAATCTCATATGATCATATATTACACCTAGCACCTACCCACCTCCCTTGTTCACATGGTAGATTAAAAAAGAAAAAAGATATAAAAACAACACAAGAAATGTTAAGAGGAAGGTTAAAGGTAGCTAGCTAGACAACAGGAGAAGGTGGTGGACGAGAAGGAGAAAGGGAGAATCAGACACTGGGCAAAGGAGGAGAAAATTGAGGAGTGGGAGGGGCCTGGAGTAGCTCTTTTTCCTTCCTCTTGTTTTCCTTTTTTCCCCCTTTTTACCGGTTCTTCCATGGTTTACTGTTATGTCTGGACCTCGCGGACTGAGTTGAAGAGCTAATCGCGGCTGGCAAACTTTGGCCGCTTGCAACCTGGCAGACATTGTACTCCCAATTCCAGCTCATATCTCGTCTACTTTGCCAATTATGGGAACCTTCGTTAGATTTTTCATGTTTTATTTATTTTAAGCTTAGATTTTACAGGATTCCAATATCTAAAGAAGGAGACATGAAGAGTACTGGCTATAAGATCTATGTGTTAGATAAGAGGTAAAGGGTTCTAATGTCTCTTAAGAACGATTGTCTAAGGTTGACGTTATAAGTTTGTGTTGAGTAATTGTGTGAGTGCGATGGGTTTGGTGTACAAGCTTTTGTGTTGATTATTTGTTTGGGAGCAATGGGTTTGGTGTACATGTCAGTATGCAGGTGTAATGAGTTACGTATTTACTTATATACGGTGTAGAAGATTACTTTTTAAAAAAATACAAAAAAAAACTTTTTCTTCAAAAACAATAATTTTATTTGAAAAGTAAGATTTTTGGGAAAAGGATAATTACAATTTTGGTATTGTATAACTATGTTCCTTTTTATCTGAAAAAGTAGGGTCCAAGCATCCACAAGAAAATTTTTTCCATTAAAAAATAGAGTTTCCTATTCTTTTTTTTAAAAAAAATGAACTTGACTATCTAAAAAAAAAATTTAAACAAAAAAGAATTTGGAGGTATATAATTTTTTTAAAAAAAGCTACATCAAAGTATTTGCCTCCTAACTTAGGTAATTTTATATAGTAAGTTAATTAAATTTTGGCTAAAGCTAGCACGCCTTAATCATTTGATTATATTTATTAGTCTTAGAAGGGAGCACATAAATAAGATAAACAACATGCTAATTTTATTTAAAATATAATATTATCGGTGCTTGTGATGCGTAAAAGAATATATTAACAAAATTTTATTAAGTATAATATAAACCAACTAAAAATGCATATCAAAAATAGTTTTGTGAAAAAAATTTAAAGAATACAATTCAGACATTTTTTATCTTTTAAGCTTTTATCTTATACCTTTGAAAATTAATATTATTGATGGGGTGGATCCTACTTTATATATAAATATATATCGATCTAAAATACAATATTGTGTAAGAAGATATTCCAAATGTTAAAAATAATTTCTTTTTTTGATAGATTTTATATTATATTTATATTATTTTAAAATATAATATTAAAATAGACATAATATTTAAATTCAAATCAAATAAAGTTTATTCGAGTTGAGACTGAGTACAAATGTAACTATATTTGATTTTTTTTTTGGTGCTAGGCACTTGTAAGTTATAACCTTTTTCTTTCTTTTTTTCAGGCCGTCCATAACCTTTTATTTATTCTTCCTAAAAAGCCTTTATTTTATTCCAAGTGCATCCTGATTGGTAGCTTGCCAAATATTGTTTGGATAACGGAGAGTAGAAGACAAAACAAACCACTCGCGAGGTTAGAATTTGTGCTCCCGTTTTCTTCCTTGTGCGAGGGATCCAAAGCATATAAGAACAGCTTTTGGACTTCGTAGTTTTAAAATGCGTCATGTCGGTGGTAATTGGTAAATGTTTTTTATTTCAAAATAGTCAAAATCTGGCCATTTCCCAACACAACATAATATAATAAAATCTGACCATTTCAACATAGACATGGCCATGATGCATTCGCTTTAACGAAAGAATATATTCATGTTCTCGCTTAGAAAAAAAAGCGAATATTTTCACGGTTTTCTAAATCATTCTGTTTTGATAAATTATATGATTTTTTTCATATGATGTTTTTTTATTTCCACTTAGATGTCACAACTAGGAGAGGGTATGTAATATCTTTCATCTTTGTATGAATTATAAACTAAGTGCTGGGCATGTTGGTTGTGTAGAGGTATGCAACACCTTCACATGATTAAATTAGAACTATGAAAAATTGTTTAAGATACATCTTCCACATTATCTTCCACTATTTAATATGAAATGGGTATATATTATAATTGTAAAAAAGAATAAAAAGCTAGAAATGGTTGATCAACACACCCCATATGTACGTACATATACGTGCACCATTTTGAACCTTTTCATATTCTTAAACCGTATTGAATATTTTTCTTTTCTTTCTTTTTTAAACCCATTGTAGATCTACTCTGTATTTAAAAGACAATTATTTCAAGTGACATAAAAAAAGGGGAGAAAATCTATGCAATGGCTTATCATATGAAACAACCAGCTTTATCTCCAAAGGTGAATAAGGCGAAAACATTTTACCCAAGCCACTGCCACAAGGAGACAGTTTCCTCTCCAGTCTGAATCCCAGTCTTTGTGTCAGTGTCTTTATAAAAAAATTTAAACCTGGTGGTTCCAAATCAATTAGCTCCCAGACAAGCTAGGCTTGCTCTGGAAAAAAAATCTACCATGTAATGGAAACCAATTAGACAATTATATTTATGGATATATTTACTATAATTATATGAACACCAATGTCTACATAAATCTATGGTAGAAAGAGGTGGCAAGGAATATTTTGGCGCTATACATATATAATCATATAGAAGACAGCTAAAAGGACTGCGTGATGAGGAGTTGGGTCTACATGGCCCCAAATAAACGAGCGCAAATCGCTTTCAGTATTTTAAGGGTAAAACTGAATGGGTATTGCATGCGCCACCCATGAAAGCACATGGGGACCTACTCAAACCTGTTTAATGGTCAAGGCTGCGTGCGTCCTCATGCGCGTTCATAGGTGGCGCACACAAGTCTTGATCAAAAAATTCAACATCACATTAAGTTTCAAAGGTCAACTCGAAAGTTTGGCAGAAGCCAATTAGGAGTGAGCATCATGAGTAGTCATCCGATTATAACGTGATTGGGGCTTACCACTTGACTTTTAAGGTTTCGCTGCAAATTTTGGCTATTAAATTGGATTTTATAATGCTGTCAACGTCTCTTTAACTCTATCTATAATATTTGTGGATTGCCCTTCCAAGCTCCAATAAAATACGTCTATATGACCGGTTTAAAAATTTGTCATTTTTAATTATACGAATATTTTAAAATTTATAGTTTCATCTTTAGGTATGAAATGGGAAAAAAAAGAAAAAAAATATTATTACCTCCCCAAAAATTTTAATTTGCATCTCGACACATCTAACAACACATGACATGTGGTAGGGGCTTGATGGCTCAATGTTACCAACTAATTATGATATAACAACACAAAAGCAATTAGAATATGATGATTTTAAAAATCACAATAAATAAAGGTAACACGCCGTGCAATACAATAATATTTTAGTAAAAATTTTCGGGGAGGTAAAAAAAATTGAGAAAATTAATATTTATTTAAAAACATAATCAACATATAAAAAAGAAAAAATTATGCAATTCCGCGAGCAAAAATAAAAGTCACTTTTATTTGCAATTAACACACCTTTCAATTGAGATAGATTTTTTTATTGAGAAGAAAATTAATTTATTGAGGAAGAAGGAGAAGAATTTATATTCTAATACGTCACAGTCTTTTATTTTTTAAAGCTTTTAATTTATGGAATGAGGAGGAGAATTGATATTCTAATACGTGACCCTCTTATTCTTTTAAGCTTTTGGGTTTATCGGTTTTTTTAGGCATTATGGTTTATCTGCTTTTATTTTAAGAATATTTAGTATTTGTTATTGAGATTATAAACATATATTAATGAACTAAAAATATAACATTAAAATTATTGTACACTTATCAGATAAACCCAAAATCAAATCTTTTTTTTGTACACGTACATATCATAATCAAATCTTTTTTACTTAAAATCAAATCTTTTTTTTGTACACGTACATATAACTAATTAGATCATAGTCAAATCTATTTTTTTCAGGTACAATAAATTCTAATTGCAAATATTCAGTAATTTAACTAAAAGATAAGATTTTTCATCTTACTTAAATTTCTAATATTCCTAATTTATTAATTTAAAAATCAAATATGAAATTGATAATATTAAATATGTGTTTATCAACTTTTTTCATCTTTATCACATTTCTAATTTAACTAATTAAAAATTCCGAAAATAGTAATATTTATTAGATTTTGTAACAGATTTAAAAGATTAAATTTTCATCTTTATAATGTTGTAATTTATTTATTTAATTAATTCCGAAAATAACAATAGTTTACAACCCTTTTCATCTCTATCACATTTCTAATTTAATTAAATAAATAAATAATATGATATTGTGAAATTCTAAATATTAATTTTTTCATATTTATCAAGTTTGTAATTTATTTAATTAACTAATTCAGAAAATAATAATAAATTGTCAACCTTTCTTCATCTTTATCACATTTCTAATTTAATTAATTCAAAATTCCAAAAATAATAATATTAATAAGATTTTGTAAAAATCTGAAAGATCAATTTTTCCATCTTTAGCATGTTTGTAATCTATTTATATAAATGATAACGAAAATAACAATAGTTTATCAAACCTTTTTTCATCTTTATCATACTTTTAATTTAATTAAATAAAAGTTATGTCATTTTTCAAAACTTTTAATTAATTAATTAATTAAAAAGAATAAATACTAGATAAACATTTAATGGAGTCATTTGCTGTGAATTATGAAAGTTTAAATTGAGTTAGATTATATTTTTAAGCTTGATTCAATTTTTTTAAAAAAATATAAAATTCAAAGAAAATAAATCTTTTGAGTAGGATAAATACTTATTATGTTGTTGTGTAATACCCTAAATACTGGTTCATAGTCTGAACCGACCGGAATGTCACTGGTCTCAGTTAGGTCGGCTAACCTGAACCTAACTCATGAGGATTTACTCTCGGCATCTTAAGATGAAGATATGACTTGCCATGCATGGATGAATGCTTAAAATCCTAACATGCTATTATATAGATGACATCCAACTAATTTACACAGCCATATAATTATGATAAAAAAATTAATAAAAATTTTGAAATAAATCGGATAGAGCCTTCCTTAAAAATGCAATTAGAAGCCACCACTGTCAAATCAACATATGCAAACATATATCTATATATCAACAACTTCATTCACACAAAATCTAATCTATTGTAAACTCATTCTAAATCTGGGTCTCAACCCACCTGTGCATTCTATTCACATTTCATGTCATGTCATTATGTTTTGCATCTAATCACATCATTTCCAGTATAATAACATGTAAACAAAATATTAAACATTCAATCATCTAACATGTGCGTGCAAGAGACCTTACTGCTCTTTCGTCCAAGCTAGCAAATCTAGCATTTAATCCTTACCTACATATATATAAAGAAAAACATCAGTAATGAGTGTTACTGGTCCAGAATATAACTAATATCAAACTGGCTCAGGAGAGCTGACCCTCTTGTTGAATAAAAATCTCATATACTTTCTAAAGAACTCTCGCAAATGCAATAATGAGAGTCGTCGACCTCAGGCGGCAACATCCCCTTTCCATATCATTCTCTTTCCTTTGCCATTTCATCTATCTCTTGCGTGACAAATTCATTGTCATTCATCTCAGCCCTTTACGTCCTCCATATTACTCCTGGCCCTGAGTACAGGGGCTGAGTACTCTTAGACATGCGCCTTCAGTACCCTTTTTCACCACAAGTCTAGATATGCGCTGCACAGCAGCTGTAAACCTCCACACTTCTTCTAGTTTGAGGAACTCAAAGGTGGAGTTGTCAGGATCCCTCGGCAATGGAATGGATGCTCACCAGTTCCAGAGCCCGCGTTGACAAAGACACTATAATACCCTGTTTCGGTTCGTTCCTAGGCAACCGAACCGTTTGCCAAACTACTTGATTCAGTTAAGCCGACCTGGATCTCCCCTCGGTGTCTTAACATAGTAATGCAAGTATACAATGCGTGAATGGGATGCTTGGGTTCTAACGTGACCCTACATGCATACCATGATATGCGATTGTGCACAGATACAATAATCATGAAAACAGGTTCGAGAATGAATAATATTTAAGTAAAATAAAATAAAATAAAATGGACCGAGTCTTTCCTAAAAGTGCAATAACAAATATTTATATTGATATAATTCTAAAACATGACATTTTTATTTCACTTTCATTCTAGTTTCAATCTAAGGCTAAATGTTCATAGCATGTCACAGAATAATCTAAAACAAACTCATCATTCACACAGTTTAGCAATCATCATTTCCATTCATTACGTGAGGTAGGTACATCTGTGCAATGACTTTACTACTCCTCTGCAGTTTTGATAGCGCTCAATCCTTGAGACTCTCACCTACATAAATAATAGAAAACCATCAGTAACGAGTGTTACTGATCCAGAAAATAACTAATATCAAACTGGCACAGGAGAGCTGACCCTCCTGTTGAATAAAAATCTCATATACTTCATCATGAACTCTCACAATGACAGTAATAGGAGTCGTTGCCCTCAGGTGGTAGCATCCCCTTTCCATAACTCTCTTTCTATTACATTCTCTTTCTATAACACTCTTTTTTCCATAACATTCTCTTTCCTTGGCCATTCAAACTATCAAAATCATTGTCATTCATCTCAACCCTATACGTCCTCCGTATTACTCCTGGCCCTAAGTACAGGGGTCGAGTACTCTTAGACATGTGCCGTCAGTACCCTTTTTCACCACATGTCTAGACATGTGCTGCACAGCAATACCCGTAAATCTCCACACTTATCCGGGTTTGAAGAACTCAAAGGTGGAGTTATCAGGATCCCTCAGGAATAGAGTGGGTTCTCCCTAGCTCCAGAGCCCGCTTTGACGAGCACACACCCTATCTCAAGACGTCACCGTCGATAACCCTTATTCCATCTCTCATTGAAAACGCAAAAACTATACATATATAGGTTTGGGTATGGATTTATACAATAGGCCTGAAGGCAATATATGGTGGATCTTATTTTCAAAAACATACTCGAGGGATCTCATCCTCAAGGGTTATTAATGTAAAACCCACGATTCGAGTTAGGGTTTTATATTCAGAACCGGTCGGGTCGACCGTTATTTTTCGAGTTGAGTCAGTTTCAGGACACGTGTACCGAGCCGACGCCGGTCGCGTGTATGAGTTATGAGGGTCATGCGTACCCAAGTATATGATGATAACGTCATGAACACAGCAGAACAGAATGAGTTATCAGAATATATGAGAGTATGCCAGTGATTTTTTTTATTTTTATATATAGTGGATCGTAGAATTAGTTTTAGGCCGTTTACCGCGTTAGGACGCGTTACGGGCATTTTGGGTGGGTTGATAATTCTAGAGCATATCATTATGATTTTTGGTGTTGTTTGATTTTATGGGATTTTTCCCAAATTTTTTTGGAATTTTTTTACGACTTAAATATTATTTTGACTCGAGTCGGAGACGAGTCAAGTAATATTTACGACCTTGCCACCACACACCCCGCGCCTTTCTTTCTTCCCCAAACCAAACCCTCGCCCGCGCCGCCCCTGTTCGCGCGCCACCGCCGCCACGGCCGACGCCGCCCAGCCGCCGATCGCCGCCCCCTAGCTCCGCCACGACGTTGCCGTGCCGCCCCGACCAGCCCCGGCCGCTGCCAGGCCGCCGCGACGTCGGAATCGGCTCGCCTAGCGCCGCGGCTACATTTCGGTCGCGTCGCCGATTCCGCCGCCGGCGAGCATCGCCACCACGATCAGGTGGTCGCCTCAGCACCCTCGACCACCCAGTGACGCTTCCTGACCGGAGCGGAGGCCGTCGCCGCCGTGGCCGGCCGGATCTAGCAACCACCACGGCCGGCCTCTGTTTTATGCATTTTCCGGCGAGCCGCCACCTCCGTTGGCCTCATCGACCTTGTAGATGAGTCGGGCTCGCCGAGCCGGTTCCAATGGTACCCTACATGACCCCTATCCAGCTAGTAGATACCACCGGCAATTGTCGCCGGAAAACCACCGGAAGTCGCCGGAAAACCGCCAGCAGCTGCCGGAAAACCGCCGGAAAATCGGAATTTCTGGAATTCGCCGGAATTCACCGGATCTTCCGCGGGGCTCACCCGGTGGAGCCCGATCGAGCTTCGGACGCCGATGAGCGCCGAATTTGAGCTCCGAGACGCGCGACGGAACCCTAGCCGTCGCCGATTGTCGACGACGAGAGGTATAATTACCTCCAATTTGATTATTTAAATTGATGATTATTAGCATAGCATGGTAGCATGGACCGATTATTTATCATGATAGTGCCTAATTTCTGATGAAGTAATGATTGTATGATTTGAGGAATTGTAATTGAATAGTAAGTGAGCTAATGAGATAAAATGAGTTGGAGCATGATAAGTGATCATGATGTAATTTAGAAAAACAGAATAAAATATAGTATGAATAGTTTGAGTTATGATTATTCTCTTTAATGATTATTTGACTATGATGGATGATTATTATGTCGTGTGTGGTATTCATTGATTTTGATGCATCATGTAGTTAGAGGGCGTTAGTATTTAGTTTTGATGTGTAGGTACGGAGTAGGAGCTCGCCGCCTAGGCGCGATGACCCGCTTGGAGCTTCTACCAGGTCCGTTTAGGACTCGTCTCTGATTTACTCTTTCTATTGTATGTTTAATTTATTGCCTGCAGGACGGGTTAAGTGGCGTTTTATCGGATCCCACTTAACTCGGGCCATTTAACCGAACATTTTCCGGATTAATAACCCCTCGAGGATGAGATCCCTCGAGGATGATTTCGAAACCAAGATCCACCACAAGTTGCCTTCGGGCCTATTATATAAATCCCTACCCAGCCCTATATATATATAGTAGTTTTCGCGTTTTCAGTGAGACGAGAGATGGAGAAATCGACTGCACGTACCATGCAGAGGATGTCGTGACAGTCAAAGCGGGCTCTGGATTAGTGCCAGCGGACTGTTCCATTCCCGAGGGATCCTGACAACTCCGCGTTTGAGTTCCTCACACCCGGAGAACGTGGAGGTTTACGGGTACTGTTTAGTACAGCGCATGTCCGGACTTGTGGTTCAAAGGGTACTAAAGGCGACTGCCTGAGAGTACTCGGCCTTCGTGCTCAAGGCCAGGAGAAATATGGAGGTAAGGAGAGGGCTTAGGATAAAGTTTCACGAGAAGTACTGAAAAAGAAGTGCTGAGAGTAGCACAGTACCAGCAGCAGTAAGTTCGGGATGCTACCGGGTCTGCAGCCCAGTGGCTCCTCAGTAGTGCCCTTCAGAGTGTTCACGTGGAGTATATGATGATTTCGTTCATATGAGAGTTTGCTCTCATAGCCAGTTTGTTATAGTTATTTTCTTTTCGGACCAGTAACGCTTGTTACTGACGTTTTTCCTATATATATGTAGGTGATAAGCACGAGATGGATGGGCCGGCCAGGACGGAGGAGCAATAAGGTCTTCTGCACACACACATTGGGTGATTGAATGTTTAATGTTTTGTTTATGATGTTATTTTATAAACATGCTATGAGTAAATGTTTGAGGCATGACAATGAGATGAAATGAAATGATCAGAGTAGCGCAGCAAAAGTATGATGGGTTGAAACCCAAGCTTCAGAATGAGTGTATAGTAGATTAGATTCTGTGTGAATGAAATTGTTTGATAGTTGGTTATATATATTTTTATATGTATATTTGACAGGGTGGCCCCTAATTACATTTTTAGGGGAAATTCTGTCCGTTATATTTCAAAACTTTTATTAATTTTTATCGGGATTGTTTGGTGTGTACTCTGACTTGCATGTCATTCATGTAGTACCATGTTAGGTTTGTGTATTCATCCATGCATTGCGAGTTGTATCTTCATCTTAAGACGCCGAGATTGGATCCGCACGAGTTAGGTTCGGGTTAGCCGACCTAACCGGGGCCTGTAACATGCCGGTTTGGTTCACGAGTGTGAACCGGATTTGGGGTGTTACAATTAATCTGAAAATACGATCGGCTAAATGGTCTGTGTTGAGTGGGATCATTAAATCTACCACTCGACACTTCCGCTTACCTGTAAAAATAACACACGATAGAGTATATAAATAAAACCAAAAGCGAGTCCTAACGGACCTAGTAGAAGCACACGCCTAGGTGGCGAGCTCCTACTCCGTACCTACACGTCAAATCTAGAAGCTAATGCCCACTAACTAAATGATGCATTAAACTCATCATGAATATCACACATACAATGTAGTCATCATCTAACAATAGTCAAACAATTAATGTAAAAATATCTCATCTTATTCATCTCAATTTTATTACATTTTTCTAAATTACATTGTAGTCAATTAGCATGCTCAAATTTAATTTACTTTATTAGATCACTATCAATCAAATCATGTTAATCATCACTTCATTCACAATCTGACATTTCTCATAATAGTTAATCATTCCTAACATGCTATATTAATAATTATAAATTTCAAATAATTAAATCAGATAAAAGTCTATACCTAATCGTAAGTCACACAACGATAGTGACAAGGTTGTGTTTTGCTCGAGTGAGGATTGTGGGGAAGAGGGAAGGTAGAAAAAGAAGAAGGAAGTTGAGTGAGAAGGATGATGGTGACTGAATAACAGTAGTGTGAAATATGTAGATGTCAGAGAAAAATGAATGGTCGTCTAAGAAAACAAATGGTTGTTTAGAAAAACAAATAGCTGTCTAAGAAAATGAATGGTAGTTTAGAAAAATAAATGGTCATCTAAGAAAACAAATGGTTGTTTAAGAAAATGGATAGTCGTCTTGTAATTAAAACTTGACTCGACTTCGACACGAGTCAAAAATAATACTAACTCGTAATAAAAATTCCATAAAATATAATACATATCAATGACATACTCTATAACAAATAACCCACCCCAATTACCCGTAAGGCGTCCTAATTGGTTATTTAGCCTAAAAATAATTCTATGATTTAATTAAAATAAATAAAGAAAAATCTGGCATCCTCTCAGATATTCAGATAACTTAATATGATGCAGTCCTATAGGCATCATCATTATATACTTGGGCACACATGACTCTCATGGTTCATAACAAAAGACCATCCTCCGCTCGGTACGTGTTAAGTGTTTAAAATATATAATATTTACCCATGTTTTTAATATGATTTTGTACTTCCTGGGTATAAACATTATTAATTAAGTAATATTTTACTTTATTTTTTAGTTAATTAATATTTTATTATATATGCTTAACTTTGATGTTTTAATGTAGAAAAAGATGAATAAATTAAGCTTTGGATTTGATTGGTCATAACACTTGGCCCTACCCAATGGCTACAATTCATGGTGTTCAATGGAGTCGAACAATTGGAAACTTGAAGGGACATTATAATTAATTAGATTACGTCGATTTGTGAACACCCTCTTCGAATTCTTGTATCTCCACTTCTATATAAAGGGGTGGTCATTTGTTGTTGATCATATCTCATCTCTTGGCTTCAGAGTGTAGTAGAAGAAGTAGTTTTAGTTTTTGTAATTTCTTTCTCTTTTATAATAAAAATTAGTTTCTTCTTTATAATGTTTTCTATTTTTATTATGGAGTAGTCTTATATTTCGTTCTAGAGAAGAATGGAACTTAACATGATTTAATTGAATTCATTTCACCTCTTATTCTTTTATTCAATCGAATTGTTTGAATTATCATATTCTTAATGCTAAGAATAGATTGATCACCTATTTCTTAGATCATGAGGTTTAATTAGATTTCGGGAGAAATTAATTAGATTAGTCATTGATAATTCATCATACGACGAGTCTTTTGACTTGTTTGTCGTTGTGGTCGGAAGATACACAACACCGTATGCGGTTGTAAGGCAATTCTTAATGCGTTATTTTGTTGATTAATCAATTATCACCGGGAGGTAGAAATTGAGGTAAAATAATAGAAGCATGAAGGAGCGGGAGCCACCATGTCATACAATTATCCTAGATCGGCTATCCGAGGGAATAAAAGATAAGAGTAAGATATGATGAAGATTAAATTCATATTAAGGGAAATTCGACTCTAGAACGAATTTTATTATTATAACTCTTTTTTTTAATTTAAAGTTATTATTTAGATTTCTTAGAATTAATTGTTTCTGTTTTATTTTTAATTTAATTTCCTTTAATTAATTTAAGGACATTCATCTCTCTGTGGGACGATACTCGATTTTATCATTATATTACTTGTTTCGACCGTGTATACTTGCATGTCACTAAAATTATTCGAACAGTACGCGTGTTTTGAAATTGACCCGCCTGAAAATAATGGTCGAACCGACTGGTTCAGACTATAAAACCTTGACTCGAATCACGGGTTTTACACACACACCCTATCTCAAGACGTGGCAGTCATTTTCCTCCATCTCACATCCCACTGAAAATGCGAAAACTGCTTATACATAGGTCTGGCTAGGGAATTTAGTACAATAGGCGCAAAGGCATCGTGAGCTAGATCTTAGTTTTGAAAACATACTTGAGGGATCTTATCCACGAGGGTTATTAATTTGGAAATACGATCGGCTAAATGGCCCATGTAGAGTGGGATACGATAAAACTGCCACTCGACACATCGTCTTTCCTATTCTAATCAAAATATGATAGAATGAGACAATAAATTGAGAGCAAGTCCTAAATGGACCTAGTAGAAGCTCCATACATGTCCTCACACCTAGGTAGCGAGCTCTTGCTCCGTCCCTACACATCAAATCTAAAAACTAATGCCCGCCAACTAAATGATGCATCAAACTCATCATGAACATCACACGTACAATGCAATCATCATCTAACAACAATCAAACAATTATCAATGTAAAAATATTTCTAACTCATCCTAATCATGCCAATTTTTATTACATTTTCCTATGTTACGTTGCAGTCAATTAGCATGCTCAAATTTAATTTACTTAATTATATCACTAGCATTCATTCACTATCAACCAAATCATGCAAATTATCACTTCATCCATAATCAGGCATTAATCACAACGATTAATCAATCCTAGCATGCTATGCCAATAATAGTCAATTTTAAATAATTAAATCGGAGGTAATTATACCTCGTCGTCGGTAATCAGCGACAATTAGGGTTTTGTCGCACATCTCGGAGCTCGAATTCAGCGCTTAGTGGTGGCCGAAGTTTGATCAGGTTCGATGGGCGTACTTGGCAGAAGATCTGGCGAAATTCCAATAAATCTAGTTTTCCGGCAGTATCCTGCAATTTTTCGACGATTTTACGGCGACTAACAGGATAGTAGTGGTATGGGTACCGTTGGCACTGGATCGACAAGCTTGACCCAATGGTGGTGACAATGAGGACGGTAGTGGCGGTGATGACTGCCGGCGGCGGCATCGAGTTCGGTCGAGGTGGTCAGGCCCACGGCCGGCCTTGGTGGCAGTGCTAGGGGTAATGGCGGGGGAGGTTGAGGGAGTGGTTGTCGATGCCATGGCGGCGGTGACGCAGCCTGGATGGCGGCAAATCGACTAGGGTAATGTCGTGTGTTTGTGGGGTGATTCAGGCGCCGTGGTGGCCAGATGGTGGCCGGGGTTGGTCGGGGTGGCATGGCGATGCTGCGCCTGGGCTTGGCGGTGGCGATTGGCGGCAAACACAGGGGGTGGCGCGGCAAGGGTTTGGATGGGCAAAGTGTCGGCAAAGGAAGAAATAGTTGGGTGGCGATATCGTAAATAAAACTTGACTCGAGTCTAACTCGAGTAAAAAATAATAACCAACTCGTAATAAATCCTAAAAAAATCCAAAAAAAAAAAATCCCACAAATTATAATACACACCACAACATCACAATGACATGCTCTATAACTATTAACCCACCCAAACTACCCTATAACGCGGTAAATGACCTAAAACTAATTCGACGGTCCACTATATAAATAAAAGAATATAAACTAGCGTGCTCTCATATATTATGATAACCCATTCTTTTCTGCTGTATTCATAACATTATCATCATATACTTAGGCACACATGGCCCTCATGGTTCATAACACATGACCGACCTCGGTTTAGTACGCGTGTTCTGAAATTGACTCGACTAAAAATAATGGTCGAACCGATTGGTTCTAACTATAAAACCTTGACTCGGGTCACGGGTTTTACAACCTTCCCTCCTTATAAAAATTTCATCTTCAAAATTTTAATTCAAGGGGGTTCTATTGAAACTAGTACCTAGAAGCTGGGATACACATCAGTTGTATTCTCTAGTGCTTCAACAATCATATACATCCTCACTAACACGGCGAGTTCTGCTAGTGATGCTGTCAATATCAAACCTTCCCAATTCTATACTTCATGTGCCTGTCTGACAGTACCATCATCCTTCTCCTTTGTTTTGATCCCTACTACTAACTCGGTGGAAAACCTAGATCACCCCTAAGGGCCTACTGGGTTGGTTTAGGAGATACTCTAGAGTATTGCAAGGTTCTAATCTGAGCTATATTTGGGAAGATTACATCGAGGTAAGGCCTACCTACTAACATCTACCAATGTCTCTCTAAACCTCATTGATGTGAAAAGTCAACTACATATACTCTCAGGAAACTCTATCCTAAGTCCTATAGCCATCTAATGGTGTGTTGTGAATCTCTTGTTAGGTCGGGTGTATAAACTAATGAGCTGCACGGCTCACTGTCGCGAGTATAGATCCAACTCTCAGGTGTCCCTGTATAAGGAACTGGACCGCTCACTAGGTCCTAGTTGACTCGGTCTTGAGTCAAGTATCTCACTTTGTTCTATAAGAGAACAAAAATAGCTGTTCTGACTCTACTGTATACTATGGCTCTGGTGGCTATCTATACAACCACTAACTATTGCTAAAAGGAGCTCTCAGTGACAGAATGGAGGCAAGAACACTTGTACATACACAACGTGTCTCAAGGAGTATGATAACATACTCTACATGGAACTGTAGAGCCTGCATTTGGTCTGTGGCATGTGATCTTGTCAATGTATACTCATCTCAATCTTCTAGATAAACTGATAGTGGAACTGATATATCTAGAGGGGTGAGCAAAAATTCTCAAGTGAAAACTATACTCTGTCTGACATCTCTGGGTTATAGGAAAGGAGACTGAATCCCGTGAAATCTAGTCACATTCCTTAAGAACTCTCAATAGGTGATATCTCATCCTCACATGTGGTATCTCATGCTAGATAAATGGGGGAATCCACTAGGCTAAGAAAACTTGCTACATAAGTATGTCACTCTGATCTATAGTAAGGCCAAGGTATCATGCAAGTGGTAGGGGAGATGAAATCCCTATGTAGCGTACTGGGTGGCCAAAACATCGGCAGGTCTATGGACTTGTCTCTAATATCACCATGATTTATTATGCCACAGGTGATCAGTTTGTGGAACAGTCAATCAATGATGAATCTCAGAAACAGCTCCAAGTGGCTCTAGTTCAATCAGCTAATAGTAGGCACATGTTTCTCTATACCGTACTAGTCACACACTTCTAAATGGGCGGGGTTCAAACGACCCAAAGAACCACTGTCTCCCCTCAAGTCTACGGGGACTCATAGTGAGGTTTGACACGTGTCTCACCTGCTCTTCAGTGGTGTGTGACTTGCCGTCCCGTACCAATTTGTAGAACTAATCTTGACTCACATGATTACTACCCTTATGGTAGACTCTTAAACAAGGCTATCTAGTAAGATGAGTATACATTGGTATCACTCTATCTAGTTAGCATGATCTGTTCTATCTGAAGTCCTTGTCTACATCACTTTCAAGCTGGGGTGAAATCATCATCATAAGATCGGTCTTCAACCATCTACCTGCACTATAAACCCTAATCAGTAGCATGAAGGTACCTCTATTCTCAGGGTAAGGCTCAACCCTATGGTTCAAGGTGAGAACCTAATCGTGCTGGAAAAACATAACGGAATCACTATCCTTCTAAAAGACACTTACACACTAACCCTCTATCTATGCCCAATACTCTAATACAAGTCAAACTCCTCTCACTAGCTGGCCAATCGCTAAATGGGTTAACTGCGTGTGTGACCATGTACTAACCATCTGATCTCTGTATACTAGTTGTGGCCCATGGATGTACTATCATGCTGTCTAAACAATCTTATTATTGGGATCGTCCCATCTGGAGGTCATATTGTCATGTTTTCTGACTCTACCCATGCACATCCTTATGAGACTATCACTAACAGTGTTTGATGGGATCATCTTGCAATATACATTTGACCCAAGGGTGTCAGGTCAAGACAATGATTGCAAGAGAGCTGGTGAAGTTAGATCCTATGCCATCTCATCAGAATAACCTTCGTTTTCCTAACTCTCCTATGTTTTGCTGACACCACTACAGCTATGTCTTGTTCCTCAAATTCTGGCCCTACTTAGCTCTGAAAGTTGTGACATGCGATCATCAGGCAAGGCTCAAAATCCTTCAAGTAGCTGTCCTCATGTGGGGCAAGAAAACAACTTGGCCATGGCTTAAGCTCTACCTACTCCACTCGGTCGGCGGTTGAGCAATACATGGACGGCGGTAGTGCGTACTCAGTCGGTGGTAGTGCATCTTGGACGGTGGTTGTGCACCTCAGATGGTGGTTGTGCAACTCGATCGGTAGTTGTGCAACTTGGTCGGTGGTTGTGCACCTCGGTCGGTAGTTGTGTACTTGGTTGGCAGTTGTACACCTTGGTCGGTGATTGTGCACTCAGTCGGCGGTTGTGCAACTCGATCGGTGGTTATGCACTCAGTTGACGGTTGTGTAACTCCATCGGTAATAGTGATATCTAGATGCTAAGAATCTGATCTTGATTGTATACATCGTAAATCCACTATTGTCTTTGACATATCTTGGCTGCTAACAACTTGGCTCAAGTTGTCCAACCATGCATGTCTGATTCGAAGAGGTCCAAAAATTGGTCGTGACAGAAACTATAGTGAACCTATGCTAAACCCATACTGATCTCTAGAAATATGGAGTGGTTGCTTCTATCAGTGCTGACTAGCCCTCAACCGGTAACCACTAATTTGGTACCTTATCTCTGGTGGAATCCTGTCAAATATCTGATCTCATAGGCAATGGTGGTCTTGATCTTTTCCTCACCATATTGAGACCTCTGTCTGGCAAAGAGAAGCCAAAACTACTGCCCATGGGTGATGAACTAGTGGAAGAGGTGGAAATGCAGTGAAGTGCCCATCGTACCTGTCGATCCACCTCACTACTCATCCTCATTCATCATTATCTTATGGAAGTGGTCCATCTCAAGTCGTCTGCACAAACTCTCACATATGCTCCATGTTCTTTAATGGCTCCATTGACATAATCACAGCCTTTATCCTAAGGCATTCTCGTGGTCCATCTCATGTGCCAACTAACTTGCCAGTATCTCTATACTTCAAGCTCCTTACTATTACCCCTTTTCTTTTTAACTCATTCCCACAATGTACACCATGTCTGATGGAAGCAAGACTAATTTGGTAACATGCAAAACATGAACACCTGGTCAACATCCAATTCAATCTCAACTTACTGAACATGTGGACACCACGACTCATCCAAATCTCTTATGCGATGAACATAACTGGTGGGCCTCTAAGCCCATCATGACAAGCCTGTTAGAATCTTACTGACATCTACTGACATCCAGATCTGGTATATAAGATGGGATCCTATACCCATTCTACCTCTGCTAGCACTACAACATGCCCTCCTCACATCTAACTAGCAAACAACCTGATATCATAATAAAAATCCATAGAAATGACCTATCAACCCAACTAGGCCAATTCCACGTATTTCTGATCAAGTCTTGAATACACTATTAGGCAACTAACTTATGAAAAAACTTTGCATGTAAAGAAAATAACAGAAACATACCTACCAGTTGGACATGGACCAGTCTTTGCACACACATCACCTATAACAATATCTTCCATCTTAATCGACAGAGAGTGGCTTTGATACCAAAACTTTAACACCCCAAATCTGGTTCACACTCGGGAACCAAACCGAAATGTTACTTGTCCCGGTTAGGTCGGCTAACCTGAACCCAACTTGTGAGGAACTACTCTCGACATCTTAAGATGAAGATACGATTCGCCATGCATAGATGAATACACAAAATCCTAACATGCTACTATATGAATGACATGCAACTAATTTATACAGCCATACAATTACGATAAAAAAATCAACAATAATTCTGAAATAAATCGAACAGAGCCTCCCCTAAAAGTGCAATTAGGGGCCACCCTGTCAAATTAACTTATGTAACATATATCTATACATCAACAACTTCATGCACACTGAATCTAATCTGATGTAAACTCATTCTGAATCTGGGTCTCAACCCACCTATGCATTCTATTCACATTTTACGTCATGTCATCATGTTTTGCATCTAATTACATCATTTCCAGTATAATAACAAGTAAAAAAATATTAAACATTCAATCATCTAACATGTGTGTGCAAGAGACATCACTACTCCTTTGTCCAAGCTAGCAAATCTAGTCTTTAATCCTCACCTACATATATATAAAGAAAAATGTCAGTAACGAGTGTTACTGGTCCAGAAAATAACTAATATTAAACTGGCACAGGAGAGTTCTCCTGTTGAATAAAAATCTCATATACTTCCTCAAGAACTCTCATAACGGCAATAATGGGAGCCATTGACCTCAGGCGGCAGCATCCCCTTTCCATATCATTCTCTTTCCTTGTCCATTTCATCTATCTCTTGCGCGACAAATTCATTCTCATTCATCTCAGCCCTCTACATCCTTCGTATTACTCTGAGCCCTGAGTACAGGGGCCAAATACTTTCAAGCATGTGCCTTCAGTACCCTTTTATGCCACAAGTCTAGACATGCGCTGCACACTAGTACCCATAACCTCCATACTTCTCCAGGTTTGAGGAACTCAAAGGTGGAGTTGTCAGGATCCCTTGGGAATGGAACAGACACTCACTAGTTCCAGAGCCTGCTTTAACCCCTATCTCAAGACGTGGCCGTTGGTTTCATCCGTCTCACATCTCACTGAAAACTCGAAAGCTACTTATACATATGCCAAGGTAGGGAATTTAGTAAAATAGGCTCGAAGGCATCGTGAGCTAGATTTGAGTTTCGAAAACATACTCGAGGGATCTCATCCTTGAGGGTTATTAATCTGGAAATACGATCAGCTAAATGGCCTGCGTGGAGTGGGATACGATAAAGCCACCACTCGACACGTCCTATTTCTTGTACTAATCAAAACACGCTAGAATGAGACAATAAATCGAGAGCAAGTCCTAAACGGACCTCGTAGAAGCTCCAAACATGTCCTCACACCTAGGTAGCGAGCTCCTGCTCCGTCCCTACACATCAAATCTAGAAACTAACGCCCGCCAACTAAATGATGCATCAAACTCATCATGAACATCATACGTACAATGCAATCATCATCTAACAACAATCAAACAATTATCAATGTAAAAATATTTCTAACTAATCCTAATCATTTCGACGGTTTTTTGGCAAATTTTGGTAGTTTTCCGGCATCTTCCCGGCGGTTTTCCAGCAATCGACTGGATGGTAGTGGTATGGGGTACCGTTGGCACCGGCTTGATGAGCTCGATCCAATGGTGGTGACGGTGAGGATGGTAGCAGTGGTGATGACCGCTAGCGGTGGCATCGAGTTTGGCCGGGGCGGTTGGTCCCTCCCATCGAGCCCACGGCCGGCCTCGGTGGCGGTGCTAGGTAGGGGGAAATGTTTGGGAGGTCGAGGAGTGGTCGTCGATGTCATGATGGTGGCGACGCAGCCTGGACGGTGGTGAATCAACTGGGGTAATGTCTCACCTTTGTGGGGCTATTCTGGCATCGTGGTGGCCAGGTGGTGGCCGGGGTTGGTCTGGGCGGCATAGCTACGCTGTGCCTGGGCTTGGTGGCTAACATAGGGGGTGGCAGGGTGGTGTCAGCGGTGGTGTGGTAAGGGTTTGGATGGGCAAAGTGTCGGGGGAGGAAGAAATAGTATCGTAAATAAAACTTGACTCGAGTCAAAAATAATAACCAACTCGTATTAAATCCTAGAAAAATCCAAAAAAGGAAAAAATCCCACAAATTATAATACATGTTACAACATCATTATGACATGCTCTATAACTATTAACCCACCTAAACTGCCCTATAATGTGTCCTAACGCAGTAAACGACCTAAAACTAATTTTACAGTCTACTATATAAATAAAAGAATATAAACTGGCATACTCTCACATATTATGATAACCCATTCTTTTCTGTTGTACTCATAATGTTATCATTACATACTTGGGCCTCATGGTTCATAACACATGACTAACCTTGGTTTAGTACGCGTGTACTAAAATTGACTCGACTGAAAATAACGGTCGAACCGACCGGTTCTGACTATAAACCCTGATTTGGGTCACGAGTTTTACACTTTGGATCCAAAATTTTACTCGGATCAAGAAAAAGGTGTTGGATAAACGTCACCTTTTTTCTGGGCCCATTTTGAGTTCTTAAGCTTATGAACAAGCCTTAGCAAATTTGGTGCATAGCCTACGAACACTATTCATAGCACCTTAACCAGACCTTGATGGGCTTTGTTTATCATGTTGACCCATAGGACAACTTTTTGTAATTTTTCTAACACGCCATTAGATTGTCAGGGCCCATTGGTTCAAATTTTGGCCCATTTGGAGGCTGTTTGGCATGTCTGAAAAATTGTGCATTTAAGTCCGTTCGGTTAAATCTTAAGTTGGACTTTTCCCACTAAGTGTATACAAAACCTTAAATCTTAATTAAGGTTACCTAATAATGTTTAACACTTCATTAAGCCAAGATAATTAAGTTAAAGTAAATTTTATAAGCCACGCTTATGTAGAGGCTTTGCTCATTTTGTGTGCCGATGCGATTCAATTATGATTCGGGTTTTATCTTTTGTTAGGATTCGTAGGGTGAGATCTCCAATTTAGGATGAGGTGTTCACTCATCTAGGTTTATAGGACCCTTTTGCTTCATCTCTGTTTGGCTCCATTAGTGAGGTTTTGATCGTATTTTAGATGTAGGATAGTGCCAATGGTGTTTTATCGGATCCCTCCAATACAAGGCCATTTAGCTAAGTTTTCATAGTTTAACAAAACTTTTAAGGTTGAGATCCCTTGATGATTTTTCGAAAGCTAAGCTCTATAAACTATTATATGCAAGTCATTGAGCAAGCCTACTATATGTATATTACAAATATAATAGCATTGTATGGGAGGTATGGATTGTAATAATACTCCCTTAAACCTTAAGGTATGGTAGTGCAATGTATGAGGGTATTGTGTAATGCAGCACATTTTTGAAATTTGTGGCACTAGCTTAACTAACTGTTCCTTTGGCATTTGAGTTCTATGACAAATGTTATATAAAGGATGTGAGGGCGTAAGCTATGTATATAAGTATTAATGGCTAAAAGCCCTATATGACTCTTTCTAAAGTTCCTAAGTTTCCCGTGGGTAGTGGAGTGCCCATTTGCCAACTTGTTATATTGGTAGTAATTTTGGACCGGTGATCATTGATTTGATTGTTGATGTGTTTTCCTATATGTATGTAGGTGAGGCCACTTGAGGTTGGCTGGCTTCGGATCATGGATCTGTGACTCATGGTGGTGGTGATGGCAGGGGCCATGTGTTGTACTTTTGTGATATATATATTTGACATTATTAAACTGTATTATTATTGGGCATGTGCACTAGACTCATGTATCATGAATGACTATGGTTGACTTTGTGATATGGCTGGTTGCATATGAATGCTTTATTATTATTATTATAACTATTATAGAAGGAATTTAACTTTGGGTCAAATGCTAACAATTGTCTCCAAGGTATGTAAGCCTCAAAGTCTCAGAACTTGACGAGGATTGTTTAAGGTATACAAAACGGATTTGGATGCAACTTTGTGTGTGTGTTAGAGAAACATGAATCGGAGGAGCATACTGTTCATATCGCGTGAAGAGTTCATGTGAAGACCAAGTATTCGGGTATGATGCCCTAACACGTGCTGATGCCTTTGTATTTTTAATTTACCTTGCGGGTATGAGGAATAGGTAATTGTCATACATTGTTTACTTTACTGCATAACATCAGTATAAGTAATTAAGATACCTAACTCAATCACTGAAACTAATTATAAGAACCAAATCATGTATCTGCATCTTTAAAGAACTCAAACTCTTAGTTGCATTGGGGTTCGGAGCGATCATTATATTTTAAAGTCACCCTCTTACTTGTAGGGAACTTGCTGTCTCTTTTGTGGCACATAGTGTTCGATCAAGAGCCCTAAGTTTTAGATCTTTCCTATATATTATGATCAGGATGCATTATATGAAATCCTGTAAGTTGTCCGCTCTAAGCTTTCTTGAGGGTTGAAATCTACTTTCGTAAAGTTTATACACAGTAGTCTAATGAACAACTTTTCGAATTATAACATCAAGATTCGGTCCGCTTGTCAAGTTGAATTGGAGTGTTACAGTAACTATATTTCTAGAGTTGCTTCTAATATTAATACATTTATGTGTTTTTTAATTCAACGAACTCATGGGAAATGCATCGGTAGAAGTATATAAAATTTAAGAATATTATAATAACCAACTTTTCGTGGTAAAAACTAATATATTTAAAAATAAATCATAAACTAAGTCATAAATGGGTTGGTTGATACAAACACTATAAAATTTCTATTTATAATAGTAGCAATGATAATTAAATATAAGATAAATTTTAAATCAAATGGATGTTCATAAATAAAAGAATTAATGTGAGTAAAGTAAGATTGTATTTAAATATAATTAAAAAATGTATAGAATCAACTTCTTTTTCAAGTGGAATTATATTTTAAGTTGATTTAGACTTTTTACTTAAATATTATATAAGAATCATAATGAATTCATAAGAGTCGTATAAAAATTTCAAAATGTATGTAAATTTCTAACTAAAAATATTTGAATGGGAACTTGCCTAGGATTATAATTATTTAGAATAAAATAATTTATAAATCCTTTCCAAAGCTTAAAACAAAAATAAGATATTGAAGTTGATTTGAATTTTAAAATTATAAGTAAAACTCAAACAAAGTTAATAATTTGAGTATTGCTATTATGGAATTTAGTGAGACATGTGAATATTTATAATTATAATATAATAATGTTAAAATGTACAATTCAATAAAAGATAACACGCTGTGCAATGCAAAAGTATTTTAAGAAAAAGTTAAGTAGTTAGTAAAAAATGAGAAAATAATAATTATTTAAAAACATAATCAACATATAAAAAGAAAAAATTATGCAATCCCGCGCAGGACACAGGGGCCACCTTGTTAAATTAATACTCCATTCAAAGTAGGATAGAGAAATAGTTACATTGAAAATGATAAAGACAATGGAAATGGATTTGAATAAGATACAAATGAGCTGTTCGGATTCAGGACCGATATAGATCATATTGGCCAAAAGCCGTAATCTGATGTACATGTCATCAAAACCCAATCTAATTTAGGATTCAAGAATTATTGGAATGTCGAAATATCCATTTACAGAAATATATATGAGGATGGAGAGATCAATTCTAACATGGCTACTAGCTTTACTAAAATACAATTAGCTAAAAGCTCAATGACATTTTCATAACAATTTATATTAGTTTATATTATCATATAACCTTTCTGTCTATGCTATCTCGCTTAAAGGAGCATATTTTAATTGTCAATTGATTTTATATGCACTCGTGACCGACCAGAGATTACTTTATGCAAAGCATAAAGAAAAGTTAAAAAGAAAAAGGGGAGGAAAAGCATGAGCTTTTATACTCGCTTTTATATTAAATATAAAAGACTATATATTTAAATACTTTATCTTTTTTGATGCTCGAGGTGAAAAATAATCAAAGTAAGCAGATTTTGCAGATTAAAATAATCGGTTTTAGGTTGCACTTTCACCTTTCCCATAAGATCAGAGCAGGAAAAATAACAGTAGTATCCACTTCGTTAGTCTAAATTTTGGAAAGTATGTTTCGAGTCAGTTCGAGTGAGCTCGAATCAGACAAATTTTCCGCGCATAAGTATGAGGCCTATATGGTCGTATGAACATGCTATGAAGGCTGAGTATGTCCAACAATTCAGATGATAGCTTCAGTTAGGTTATAAAAGAGTATGGGTTGTCAGTGTATACATAAGGCATATAGATTTTGTTTTATGAGTTAGCCAGGTTAGGCCTAGATCTAGGCGTTGCAATGTCTAGTCTCCATTTGAGATTTTTAGGGTATTTCATTTGCATGCATCATAGGGATTTGAGTCCACTAGGTTTTCCCTATGGGCCCAACTTGATTGGAGTCATAGATTTTCACCCGATTGAGTTCAGGGTTTCGTAGCCCTTTTAATCTTCTTGTATTGATTCCCGTCTATAGAGGCACTTTTAGGACTTGAGTTAGATTTGACTTTAGACGGTCTTGATCCGAGCTTTCTGCATGTGTGTGTATGTTGATTAACACAAGTATATGTGATATTTACTTGTACTTCGCTGTGCATTTGAATAGCATAATTATATTATTATTTTATGGCTAGAGTATTATTATTTTCATGTATTTATTCATGAGTGTATTTATTTATTTGTTATTTTCTTTTTTATATCTTAATTTGTGTGCTGGATGTTTAATTTTAGGTTTATTTAACACTCTTCTTTATTAGGATGTATTGATGATGTGAGCATACACTACGAGTATGTATGGAATATAGATGTTGGTATTTTACTTAGTAGTGGGTTTCGATGTAGGTTTTGGAGTTCGAGCTCGCTATAGATGAGACGTCACGCTGGGAGCTTGGACTATAGGTCCTTTAGAACTCTTCTCAGTTTTTATTGTTATAGCCTATTGCTGATTTGATTTCTAGATTATAGGACGTGTTAAGTGGCTGTTTTATTGGACCCCACTTAACACTGGTTATTTAAACGTATATTACTTCTGTGATTAATAACTCTTGGGGATGAGATCCATCGAGTTTGATTTTGAAAATAAGATCTTCCACAAGTTGCCTTCTGGCCTATTATATAAATCCTTTCCAAGACCTATATATGATTTTATCTGTGTTTTTTAGTGAGATAAGAGACAAGGGAAAACTAACAACCACTCTACGAGAGCGAGCGTGTGCCAATCAAAGTGGGCTTTGGATTAGTGAATGGGTCGTTCCATGCCCGAAGGATCCTAACAACTCCACGTTTGAGTTTCTCAAACCTGGAGAAGTGTGGAAGATTATGAGTACCGCGATGCAGCACATATCTAGACTTGTGATTTCAAAAGGTATTGAAGGCGCATGTCTAAGAGTACTCGGTCTTTGTGCTCAGGACAGGAGTGATATGGAGGATGTAGAGGGCTGAAAGAGTTAGGAAAAGAAATTGATTATCTTACATGAAGGATATTTTTAAAATTTGTCGAGACATGAGATGATTAAGAATGGGATGCTATCGAGCCGAGGCCGAGAACTCCTAATTAGTGCCCTTATGAAAGATTCTATGAAGAAGTATATAAATGATTTCATTTAACAGGAGGGTCAGCTCTCCTGTGCCGGTTTGACTATTAGTTATTTTTGGACCAGTAACACTCGTTACTGATATTTTTTCCTATTATATATGTAGGTCTGGTGATCCTGAGTGGGCTTTTGTGGGAGGAAAGATAAACGTTACACACACTTGAGCTCAACATAGTTATTTTCTTTCATGCGTTTATTTATATTTGATGAGTTTTCACATATATTTAGCAATGTCTTCCATTATCACGACGCCAGGCGAGTTATTTCGATCTATATTATTGATCGAGTCTTATAGACTAGCACCTCTAAATATGACTCAACTCGATCATAGCATTCCTGATTTGGTTGTTAGGTGACCCGAATCGGGGTGTTACAATATGACAGTCTTTGTGGTGCCAACTATCAAAACTCCATAATTGAATTTTGCTTAGCTTACTAAAAATTCCATTTACAAATTTCACAATTATTTATAATATATTTTTAGCTTAACAAATAAAAGAATGTGTAAAATTAATACACATTGTTCTTTTTGTCCTCTGATACTGACAGTCGTATGGTGGTAATGGTATACATATTATTTTAAAATATTTATTTTGCTAAAATGAAAGAGAAATGATATGCTTTTTTATTACTTAGCTTGAGGAATTAATTAAGATTTTTTCTGGAAAAAGTCAAGTATAGAGTTTGACTTGGAAAGCCACAAAACGGGGTTGACTTCTGGAGTTTTTAAATTTAAATGGCGTTTTCAAACTATGATATAGACACATATAATGATTGTTATATAATTGATAAAAGTTATGGAAGAAAATAATTTTTATTAATTACGATATAGTAAAAACTAGCTAGGGTAAAATCTCAGGAAGCAACAGTTCGGTGCTGGGGTTTCAAGTCCAAAGACTCGGGTGGCGTGTGTGTAGGTGCTCCTTCGCCAAGTAAAAAACGAATAATACTTTGCACACTATGAAAGATTTTATCTCACCTAGTAAAAAACGAATAATACTTTGTACACTCATTGTGAAGATGGGCCCCACATGTGTGTGTAAGTAACGAATAATATATGGGAACTTTTCTTATTGCCACATATGTGTGAGGGTTGCCCACATTTGCAACTTTATGTGGTGATTTCAATTTTATCGCATCAAAGATATAAGGAGATTACGGTAGCAACTTTAATGTCTGCACGTATACATATATGAAAGTGAGGCTGGTATCCAGTGCTTGAGTGCAATTCATGCTGAAGAAATAAATATATGAGATAAATATAAATAAGATAAAAACTTAACTTGCATATGAATTGGATCGATTAACAAGAATCACCATGCTGATCAAGGTTTAATCACAAGGAAGAAACCTCACATCCACAACCTATCATCCCTCTCCTCTTGAAGCATCGTATCTCTTTTCTTCAGAGTCATATGTGGGAAAGATTTTTTTATTTTATACGTTTTTTCATCATTATCTTAAAATAATCGATATGAAAAATATCATGATATAATAATTGATCAATTTGAGACTAAGTCAAAGTTAATCTGTTAATTGTTTTGGTGGTCACCTTCGTAGGTTTTTCCATCAAAAAATATGCTAACATCTCTCACTCACACATAATGGGAGTAAAGGTACATTACTAACTCGTGAGCGCTACCAACTAAAATCTCCCACTTGCAAATACAAATGCGTGGTGGCATTCTAAAATGAATTTTTCATATGAGAAGTAGGTTGTGCTACTTGTGAGGACAACAGAATATAGAAGCTTTAATTATGCACATGTTAAGGATACATAGTAATTTATATGTAATTGTTGTACCTAGACTATTAGTGAATATCACATATTCCTTAGATTATTTTACTTCACTACTTGTATATATATTATTTAGTCATAAAGACTTTATAATGTTCTAGACTTAGATATAGTTTATAATAGTCTTTCTTTCACCCTCATATGATGAATTTTCTATACATGCCCTCTATCACCGTATTATCATGGTTGTAAGAAGTAAAAAAGGAAACATAGTTTTGTTATCTCAAATATAATTGAAACTAACCACATGCACTATGCATTATTTTTGCTTCGAGGATCTCACTCAATGGAGGAGCATAGATCATTCTCTCACTATCTTCTTTGTCAAAATAATGCACATGGTATGAATCACATCCTATGATAGATAGACATTCATATAGGATATAATTCATATAGAGCATATGCCCTTTATCAACACCATACAAAATTAAGTCCAATTACTATTCAAGTAATTGACCTGGGATAACTCGTACAATTACATCTTATGCAACTCTCTAAGTCTCATGTCTGGTTATATGAGACTATGGTTGTGGGAAACCACATCGAACATTTTCGAAATAGTCTCATCTCAATCTTTTATTAAGGTGATAGATGTGACTTCTTGTACTGATGTCTCATCCTTCCATGCTACTCAAGTACAAGAGGTAGATGCTCAGTGATAGAATCATTTATCTTATTTGACATACTATTTTTTGTGTCAGTGAACATACATTATGCAAAAATGCAAAATCATTACAAGATTTGGCGAATACATCCATAAATATTTATGATAATTTAAACATCTCAAATATTATCACAAAATACCTTTTAAAAAAATCTCAAAAAATGAAACTTTTTGTGTGATAACATAAAATTACATTAAAATAATACACTAAAAAATAATATAATTCATGATATCTTGTTATTCGGTATATGAGATTAAAATTATTACTTTATGGTAACAATAAGATTGTTTCCTCTTAGAGTGAAATAAGATTGTTTCCTTTTAAAATGAAATAATTCCTTAATAATGAGTAAAACTATTTCAACCAAATTATTTCATACCGCACTAGGTTGAAGAGCACTAAGATTTATATTAGATGCAAAATAGTAAGTTAGGTATTTATCATGAATAATGAATTCAACATACAAACTATATTTTACATCCATCAACTGATTTGGTATATGATTCAAGACATCATTTTATTTGGTATCTGAAATTAAAATTTATTGCTTTATAGTACCAACAAGATTGTTTCTTCTTAGAATGAAATAATCTCTTAATAGTGAGAAGACTCTTTCAACCAAAGTATTTCATACTGTACTAGGTTGCATAGCACTAAGATTTGTATTAGATTCAAAATAGTAAGTTAGGCATTTATCTTGAATAATGGATTCAACATACAAACTATATTTTACATCCATGAACTGATTTGCATTATTACTACTTGTGCCTAATTCGCATCAAATGAGAAATTCATTTGCAAATCATTATATGTGCAATTTTATACATATAAGGTTACAAAAGATTAAAAAATAACTTTGAAATGTTCATTCCAATGTACTAATGATATGTTTTCCTTTATCCTCATAAAGCAATTACAAAAAAAAGATTCTTCATATATGCATGTCATCAATTGCCAAAAAAATGCATAAATATTTAATTTTTAGGATACGTGAAATTAATGATTAATATAAATCCATTAGATCAAACTACCAGAAACAAAGGCAGTACTGTCAAGTTATTTTGATGGTAAAGAGCAAATATTTGACAGTAAAATGCTTTACCGTCAAATTAATTGACGGTGAGGTTTTGAAGCTAGAAATTTGTATGTAAAGGTCGCCGTCGGGCTTTTTATGATTGTAATTTTACCATCAAATTGTGGATTTGACAGTAATAGCGTATCGCCTTCAAAATTATCTTGACGGTAGACAAAATAAAAGAAAATTCTGCCAAACATCATTCATGAAACTGTAATATCAATACCATCAAAATATTTCGACGGTATTTCCATTACCATCAAAATTTTTGACAATAATTTCTTAAAATTTTTATAGAAACCAGCACAAAACAGTTTGTGGCTAAATATTTACGGGTAATAGTTATCACAAAACTGTTAGACAAAAAAGTCATCAGAAAACTACTAAATTTATAGTAAAACTGTTACAAAATATGCCAATAAACAACAGATCTAGTTCTTCATAAGCTCACATGCACTTAACAAAATTTGCACTAATGCATAATAATTAAAAGAAAATAAATCGTCTACAATATTCATTGTCTATTTAACAGTTATTTGTACCATGCAAACTAACATAGTTTTCAACCGTACATAACCCCAAAAAAGACATTCCATACATGTCTTAAGTAGCTCACAGATGACATAATCATTGAACCCTATTGGCTATCAGTTAAGAATGAAGAAGCCCAAACAAACATCCCACCTTATTATAAGACTTATTATGCCTTGATTGCATGAGGATGATGTTCCACCTAGAAGCTCGAAGATTTAGCAAATGAATCATTTTTAAATAACAAATTCTCATTGACATTACTCAAATTTTCAGCTGTCATCTTTTATTCCTTTCAATTTTTCATATGGCCAAGTGTCAAATAGACCATTCAATCAAGTAAAAGTGCCTCCTCTCTACCAAATCTATTTCACTAATACGAATAGAAAGTAACCCAAATTAATTTTGACTTCATTTCCCACCATCATGTAAATTAACTGTTCTTTGAACATAAGATATTAAATAGAGTTGCTATATGCATTATACAAGATAAGAATTTTCCCACAATATCAGAGCTTAATGATATAGTTGTGTCTTAATACTGTTAAGCGCACATTTGGCTATAATAAAATAGCTCTTAACTTCTTTGAAAGATCTGAAAAATCTGGCAGTAAGAAACTTCCAGTTGCTAGTTCCAGCAGGTAGCAAAGAAGGTTGAAAAACGTCTATGCAACCGGGCAAAAAATAATTAGCACCACGAGAATTCGTACAAGAAAATAAAAAGAAAAACAAGTATAAATACACAGCTCAAAATAACAATTGAGCAAATTTGAAAAAAAAACAAAACAAAATACATAGTCAATCTCTTTCAATGTTAAAAATGAATCTCATTAAAAAAAAAACAGAAATAACAATTGAAAAACATTTTATTAAAAACTGAAAATAGTTTAATAAAACATACATGAAAGACCATCTTCCATTCTTGAGTAGAGTGATCCCCTGAATGTTGAGTCCGCCATGGGGGCATCTGGTGCTTTGCTGGCATAAAAACATGCACAAACTCCACATTGGTCAACTTGCTCATCTATTCAACATCCCAAATACAATGATACATATTCTAGTAAACCAACAGATAAACAATCTAAATATAGATAAACATATGGCAGAGTTAAAGGAGTTCATGACATACATGCCTCCTCTATCATGTTCTGACTGCCCCCACTTCACATTGTCAGCCATAGAACCACGAGGATTTGCAACTGCTTTCTTCTTAACCTGAAGCACAACATGGTAGCCGTAAAAAACTGATCAATGGATAATGATATATATATTTTGGCAGTGCCAATGCGCTGCCTATTGTGGGCCGTCGGATCCGACGGCCCACAATCAAATATACAACCCACCCCCACCCCCCCACCCCCCTCACACACATCCGCCGCCGCCGGCCACCCCCGGCCTCTGCCCGACGGCCGCCCCATGCCCCTGTCCCGCCGCCCGCCCCCGCCCCCGCCCCGCCGCCCGCCGGCCTCCCCTGCCCCCATCCCCGCCCGCCCCTGCCCCTGCCCCTGCCCAGCCCCCGCCCAGCCCCTGGCCCCGCCCCCGGCCGCCGGCCAGCCCATGCCCTTGTCTGGCCGGCTGCCCCAGCCCCGCCCTCGCCCAACAGGCCGCCCCTGCCCCAGCCCCGCCGCTCCGCCTGCCCCAGCCGGCCTCCCCTGCCCCTGACCCGCCCCCTGCCCTCGGCCCCGTCGGTGGCCGCAACCTCCGCCCCAGCCCCCACGCCCTCGCTCGCTAGCCATCGCCCCCCCCCCCCCCTCCCACCACACACACATCCGCCGCCGCCGGCCACCCCCTGCCCCCGTCCCGCCCGGCCGCCCCATGCCCCCGTCCCGCCGCCCGCCCCTGCCGCCCGCCCCGCCGCCTGCCCCTGCCCCCGCCCCCGCCCCGCGCCGCCTGGCCCCGCCCCCGGCCCCCGGCCGCCGGCCAGCCCATGCCCTTGTCTGGCCGGCTGCCCCAGCCCCGCCCTCGTCCCGCAGGCCGCCCCTGCCCCCGCCCGCCGCTCCACCTGCCCCAGCCGGCCTCCCTGCCCCGCCCCGCCCCTGCCCCCGCCCCGCCGCTCCGCCTGCCCCAGCCGGCCCCTGCCCCTGCCCCGCCCCTGCCCTCGGCCCCGTCGGCGGCCGCAACCTCCGCCCCAGCTCCCCGCCCTCGCTCGTAGCCATCGCCCCCTCCCCCTCCCGCGGGTGGCCGGAGGCGACGTCGCCGGCGGTGGGGTGGCGCGGCGAGAGAGAGCGGGGGGAACACGGGAGGGTAAAATCGTAATAAAAACTTTACTCGGTCCCTGACTCGAGTTAATATTACGAAATAAATTAAAAAAATAAATTTTTTTATAATAAATACTTGATTCGATCTCGCACGAGATCGAGTCAATATTATGAAATAAATAAAAAAATAAAATTTTTTAATAATAAATACTTGATTCTGATCTCGCACGAGATCGATTCAATATTACGAAATAAATTTTAAAAAATAAAATAATTTTGTAATAAAAACTTTATTCCGTCCCACACGAGACCGGCGCCGCACATTTTCCACTAGGCCCATCCAGCCCCGAGGCGGTGACATTGTTGGCCAGCGGGCTGCCGGCCGCAAGGTCGCTGGCAGGGGGTGGCGCGCCAAAAAAATGAGGAAGAAATAGGGGAGAGTATTTTGGTAATAAAAATTTTACTTAATCGGACTCGAGTTAAAATAATTTATTACGTAATTATTTTATTTTTTAAAATTTATTTTGTAATAAAAATTTATTCAGTAATAAAGTTATTTTGTAATAAAAACTTGTCTCGATCCCGCACATGATCGAGTTAGGTTTTTATTACAAAATTATCTTATATTTTTTAAATTTATTTCATATTATTGACTTTATCCCGACTCGAGTTAAATTTTTATGACGAAATTATTTTTTAAAAAATTATTCAATAATATTAATTTGTCTCCAGTCAAGATCGGGATCGAGTCAAGTTTTTATTTTATAATATTTTATTTTATGGTTTTGTATTTTTTAAAAAAATTAAAAATTATTGTAAAATAAATTAAAAATATAAAATAATATTTTTTAATTTGACTTCAGTCGAGATCGGGGAGACGACGCGAGGGGGCGGGGGGCAAGGTGTGGGTGGCGGCAGGGAGGTGGTCGGCAAGCAGCGGCGTCAGTGGGGAGCGAATCAAATTTTTATTTTATATTATTTTATTTTAAAATTTTATTTTATAAAATTAACTTGAGTCAGGAGCAAGTCAAGTTTTTATTTTATTATATTTTATTTTTAAAATTTATTTCGTAAATTTGACTCGAGTCAGGAGCGAGTCAAATTTTTATTACGAAAATGCCATTGCTCCTTCTTTCCCGGTGTTTGTTGCGCCACCGCCGGCGGTGAAGCAGGTGACTGCCGGCTTGGAGGTGGCCAGTGCAGCAGACGGCGGGGAGGAGCTTGGTCGACGAGCGGGGTGGCGGCGGGGGTGGGGGCGAAACGGGCGGTCGGGGAGGGTGGCGAAAACAGGGCAGGGGCGGGCGGGGCCGCGGCGTGGGTGGGGCGAAACGGGCGGCGGGGGGCGGGGAACCAGGCAGGGGGCTGGCGGGGGCGAGGCGGCGGAGGGGGCAGGGGAAACAGGGGCGGTGGGGGGGACGGCTGCGGGCAGGGGGCGGGCGGGGGCGAGGCGGCGGATGGGGTAGGGGAAATAGGGGGGAAGGTTGCAGGCGGGGGGATGCGGCGGCAGACGGGGCGGGGGGTGGGGGCAGGGCTGCGGGCAGGGCGCGGCGGCGGACGGGGCGGCGGTAGGGCGGCGGCGGCGGCGTGGGGCAGTGGGGGAGGGATTTTGAAGGAAAGAATGGTGGCCGTTGGATTTCGATCCAACGGCCACCATTACTATGCGCTGCCAAATAAGGCAGCGCATAGTAATATTTTCCTATATATATATATATATATATATATATAAATGGGGGAGCCGGTTTTGTATTATTATCTTCCTCTAAATACTCAACCATGACGTTCACAATAGGAATCAAATGGTACCACCAAATAGAAGAAGAGGCCCCTTGGTGTGCCAATGACGACATAGGCTTTTAATCGAACAATGTTTACCAAAAATCCCCTTTTAGCTATCCCACAAAGTCCAAACTCCAAATTTTCTGTTAGTGCATCCGAAAAATGGTGGCTCTAGAAGAGCTGGCAATGTAGTAAAAAAACTCTTCCATATCTTGATCTCTCTTTCTCTGCAAACCCCATGAAGGATAGCTTTTTTAGGCGGGAATTAGAAGCCTCCCTGTTTGCCTAACGAAGTAAAGAAAATGGCTGGTCTGTAGATATCTGTTCAAATTTGGACAATAGTAAGCATGGTAGTAGCCACTAACCTGATAAAATGCTGTTCCCCAACCTTCTTTTTTGTACGTCTTGAGTGTTATAGTTATTTCTTGAATTGGACAGACAACAGTTGTTTATGACAAAAATTGTGTCAAACAATCAATATCAGGTTTCAGATGAGTGCATTAGCGATAGAACGAGTAGATGCAGCTAGTAGACCAAATCTTCCAAGCTTTTTCTAGGTCCGAATTAGAAGCCTCCCTGTTTACCAACAATTTACATGTTCGAGGAAAATTACGTAATAATTGAAAATGCGTCCTCACTATAGCCGTTGAACTGAATTCACAAGTAAAAAAGGCTGCCTTAGACCCAATTGAATACAATTGCTAGCCTGCGTGAGAACAAGAACCCCAAAAGAAAAACGATAAAAGAAAAGGAAGGAACATTGACAGGGAGTTTCATACCGATACATACAATGCTGTACATAGCAGGCTGCCTGTACAGCAGGTAAAAGACTTTTAATCTTCAAAATATCATTTTGATGGTAAGACTTGACGGTATTTCCTATGTTTCTTCTCGTGTCGCCTTAATTTTAAAGGTAAAATTTGGTGCATTAACATATATATACAAAATAGAGTTTAATACAAAGTATAAATCCTCTTGTACTCATGCCAATTTTAACGCAAAATATAAATTAATTAGTATTTAATGTTGATTTTAACACAAAGTATAAATCAACTACTACATGCCATTTTAAAATAAAGTCTATATATCTTACAAAAAAGATAAACACTAATGTTCAAATGTAGCCAACATTGTAGAACATCAATTATGATATCAAATATCATAATATAAGATCACAATTGATTTTTTAAGAATTGTTAAAAAATTCATAATTTTTATAATAATAAAATATAGAGCATTTATGAGAGCACACTAATTGCTCATAGTGATTTTTCATAATTCTTACAACAAATGAGAAAATCTTATCAATTCAATTTATAACCATATGAAAAAAGGTTACTCAACATTTATATGATATAATCATAAAGACAAAATATAATGTGGCTAACTTGAGGCAAATTGAATTCATTTAAAATATTGGCTAACTTGTCCATATCATTGTCAGATGGAGAATGGAAAGTGGTATATTGAATTAAAAATAATGGACATGATTAATGATTTAGCGAGATAAACAAAATCCAATTTTTATCTCCAACCTGGACAAGTCTGCCAATACAATAAGACAAGTACAAAATTTTAAATATCTTACATTGCTCTTAATTAAAATTAAATATCCAATATTTAAAAATTGATTTTATATTTGTCACAAAGACAATAATAAACCACTTAGACCTTGTGATATTGGTCTTAAAATTGATCCAATTTAGAAAATTAGGTCAATTTTATATTGGATTAGTATATTCATAGTTAAATTTGTCCAAGTCCATTTTATAAAAAAAGTCCAGCTTAGAATATATATGTTAAATCCGTTTATATTTTTTCGGCTCATTTAGAGCCAAGGTCATGGTTTACTAAAAACTGATCATCTAGAAAATCTGGACAAATTTTATAAAATCGAAAACAAAATTTATATTCTCAATAATATTTTTAAATTAACAAATGAGAATAATTTGGCCCACTAGTTAGTTAAAAGTAGCGTTGTGACTGGAATGAAATATATGAACAAATTATTACAAAATAATCACAGACGGATTACAACGGAATATGAATAAGAAGCCGGTACTAGGTTCGAAACAACTCGTCCAACCACCAAATCATTGGACAAAATAAAAAACAAACATATGAGCGGGATAAAATGACCCATCATAAGTCACGGTCTAGAGGTGGTCAGGGCATTTGGATCGACTTTAAAACAGACGAGAGACCGACTTCTTCTCCCCCACGTCGCTAACAAAGCCCCACGGGAGTGGGTGTCTGTCCGGCCATCGGCGGCTCCTTTTACAGCGAATGGCCGCCTACGAGGCAGACCCTATACCTCCTTTCTTTGCCATTCAACATTTATCTGACTAGTAAAATCAGATCCACAGAGAAGAGGACTTGTGTCTACAAAAGACAGCTCCCGTAAATTCCGTCGAGCAGCCACCTGGTTGGCAGACCCACTTGTTCTATTCCTTGCCTTGCCCATGACAGAGACATTTTTCATGATAGATCTGAGCTTGGATTTTCATGCCTTAAGCAGAAGTGAGGGAAAGCTCAACGGTGACCAGCAGCTAAAACTGTCAGTAAGACTTGGTGGTGTGAAAACCGGGTAATTTTTACCGAAGATAATTAGTTCACTTTGAGAACTATTATTTAGATGACTAGCGTGAAAACTATTGTATTAAAATTACCATCCCAAGATAAAATTTCCAGGAAAGTGTGGTGGGACGCACAGTCTGTTTAAAAACCAACTCCTAAATAGAATTTTATCAAGTAATTTAAATAACACAATAATTAACAATAATTATACTCGACAATAGCTATTAAATAGACATAAAAAGGATAAAAAAACACCGGAATTTAACAAGGCTTACGTCCTTGGACACTACAAAAATAATATTTCAATAATCAAAGAAATATTATAAAAGTGAGAAAGAAACAATTTATCAAAGAAAAAATAATGGCAATTTTGGGATGTCAAGAACTAAAGGGGAGGAGCTTTATTTATAGGAGAAGACTCCTCCCAAACCTACAAAACTTTAGATGTGAGACTTGATTTTGGCATACAACAATTCTCCACCTTGACAAAATCCCATATAATTCTCTCACAAATCCAACTTTCAGTAGTGTCTGCAAACTCCATCTTTCAAATTGTAACAATATTGACCAAGTCTAAATAATGTTTAAACTTGGCCGCAGTTACTACTTTTGTCAGCATATCAACTAGGGTTTTCAGTGGTCGGAATCTTCTGGATTATGACTCCACCTTCTTTTAGAATCTCTCGTACAAAATGATATCAAACATCGATGTGCTTCGTCCTTGCATGGTAAACCTGATTCTTTGCTAAATGAATAGCACTTTGACTATCACAATGCACTTTGATGTGCTCTTGTTCCATTCTCAATTCACCGAGCAACCCTTGAAGCCAAACTGCCTCCTTTACAGCCTCTGTAATTGTCATATACACTGCCTCTGTAGTAGACAAAGCCACTGTTGACTATAAGGTGGACTTCCAACTGACTGGTGCTTTTGCAAAAGTAAACACATAACCAGTAGTTGATCGTCGCTTGTCCAAATCACCAGCGTAGTCAGAGTCACAATACCCAATTACATACTAACCATCCTTATCATCCTGCTGAAATACTAATCCAACATCTAGGTTATCTAGAATATACCGTGGAATCCATTTCACAGCTTGCCAATGCTCCTTTTCAGGATCATGCATATACCTACTCACAACCCCAATTGCCTGTGAAATATTGGGCCTTGAACAAACCATTGCATACATCAAGCTACCAATAACACTTGCATACGGTACTTTTGCCATGTATTCCTATTCTGCATCATTCTTTGGTAGGGTTGGGCACGGGCCGAGTTGACTCGCGAGTTTTAACGAGTCGACTCAACTCGGCCCGAACTCGTTATTTTTATAACTCGACTCGATAACTCGATAATTACAACTCGACTCGACTCGGTAATAAATAAATCGATCCCGAGTTTTGTTAAACTCGGATCGAATTGACTCGATTCAAACTCGGCTCGTGACTCGAATGACTCGACTCGACTCGGTAATTGATCTCCTTCCTATGACGCTTCATATCCTCTCTTTAAAGTTCAACCAAAATAATTTAATTGCCTTGCCTCAAATCATTCCCAATGTACATATTAACAGCTTTAAACACAAAAAACGAGCTGTAATAATGTTTTAAAATTTAAAAACTACAAGCATACATATTACAAATAATATCATATTGCATGAAGATATATCCATCAAGCTCAGCTGTTTAAAACCAGTTTTGGCCTCTAAGAGAATTTAGACCGTCCCTCTATCAAAAGAAAAAAAGTTTTGGATCTTGTAACAGGTATGTCTTTTTGATCTCTTCCTGATTTTGGTTCATACCATTGTCTTTTTCTGATTTGGATCTTGAAACAGACTCTGACCTTTGCTATAAGGTACTCTTTGGCCGCGACCTTTGTTATAAGGTACTCTTTGGCCGCTGTCTCTTGATTTAATCTTGCTATTAGGTCTTCCACGTCTGTTTTTGCTGTACATCAGGATTAGCGCTTTTTATATGTTGCCCTCCACAACGAAAGCTGAAAAAAAAATCTTACAATCGTTAACTAAAATTCCTAAACTATGAAATACATAACATGACCTCCACCAATTCATAACATGACCGCCACCTATGAACCTTCACCAAACACTCAGCCCTCCAACAATTTGTACCTTCAAAAGTCCTTTTAATCAGTAATATAAAGTTCATGCAGAGTTAAAAATCAATAGAAAAAGTAGCAAATTGATAAAATCTGGCACAAAGCCCAAATTTGTAATGCAGTTAAGCATGTCTACTATTATATTGACTTTCACAAACTAATTAACAAAGAATTTTGTAGATATGAAATTGCAAGATCACACAACTAAGAATATTACCAACATGGAATCTGACGCCCCAGAGAGGAACAAGTCCCTTGTAGAGCCTGTAATTTGATACAGATTCAAACACAAAGCATACATCACAAAGCTTTCTTTTGATGCTAGAGAATGCAGTGGCCCCAATAGAGTACCTTTTTCTAAAGGTTCCCCAATTTTCACTTGCTTGTAGACTGCAACAAGTTGATCCAGCACTGTTTGGTAGATACTTTCATGAAGAAGCTGCAAAGTTGAAGAAAAAATATGTAATAAGAGATAAGCTAAAAAAGTAACATACATACACAAAGAGGTCTTACCAGTCTATGGCAGGTGGTGCACCTTTGTCCAGCAGTGCCCACCAGCAGCAAACAGAACAAATCGCACAGCTAACTGAATATCAGCATCATCCATGACTATAATAGCATTATTTCTGCGGAGCTCAAGCAAGCATTTACCAAATCTTTCACTAACTATCCTTTGTACAATGAAGTAAACATTTCATGCAATGAATAAGTTTCCCTTCAATTCCCTGGAATTCAACTATACCTTCCCATCCATGCCAGATATAGCAGCAAATGCCTCCTCTCCAGAAGTAAAGCTCACAAAGCCAAAACTTCTAGACCACTACCATAGCCGCCACCTCACATTAAACATTATCAAAGTGCATCTAAAATAAAGCTGCAAGCCTAATGAAGAATATCATTTGAGCGAAGACCAAAAACAAAACTTGAGTACTAACCAATAACAACTAAGAAACCAAATAAAATATTTTGTTTATTGCTTGAGTAGTTTCAACCTTCATCCTTACATTAAAATATCATGGCAATTCATATTTTGTTTATTGCTTGTATTTATAGCCTTTGAGAAATAGATGAACCTTATTTATTTACTGTTCATTCTATCATATTTTTTGTGATGATTAAATGCATGTACATTTATAATCAAATATTAAAAATAGTCATGATATCATTAATCAAGTATGATTTAACTTGTTCTAAATTAAGTAAAACATGACATATAACTTCTAGTTTGAGTTTTGAAATGACTTATCTTGCAAGACAAAATGGCTTCAACTGATCCTCCACCAATTGAGACGTTGCATACAAATGATGTTGCCATCATTGTAGAGTCAAATTGCATAGTTGAAGAGGTCTCACAAAAAGAGAAACTAGAAGGAAAACAGCCAAGATTGCGGTCCAAAATATGGGAGGAATTGAGGAAAGTGACACTACCATCTGGTGAGGTAAAGATTGAATGCCCTTATTGTCATACATTGTACAAACAGTCCAAAACTGGTTCAACAAGTACTTTAAACAGGCACCTGAATTCTTGTATGAAGCGTGCCAAAATAGAAAAAAGTCAGCAGCAAATAACAATTGAGTGTATTCCAGAAGAAGAAAAAGCTTTTTCAATCTCTAATTACAAGTATGACAAAGATAGAGTTAGAAGGGTGCTTGCCAAATTAATTATTGTTGATGAGAAGCCATTCATCTCAGTGGAGAGCAAATTGTTTAACCTGTATAGTAAAGCACTACAGCCAAGGCATGAAAAATGGTCAAGACACTCTGTTAAGAGAGAATGCATGATAATTTATGCCGAAGAAAAGGAAAAATTGAAGAAGGAGCTGAATGGAGTAAACCTTGTGTGTTTGACTACAGATGCATGGACTTCAAGAAGAACAAAAGCCTACATAACACTCACAGCTCATTATGTCTCCACAAATTGGAAGTTGCAGAAAAGAATTCTGAATTTTCGTTATTTCCCTCCACCTCATAGTGGTCAATCTATGGCAAACTTGATCACCGAATTTCTTAGAGAATGGGGATTAGAACATAAGGTTTTCACTATAACAGTAGATAATGCCTCATCTAATGATAGCATGGTGAAGATATTAAAGCAAAGCTTGATAAGGAGTGGCCACTTACATTTGTCTCAAATATTTCATGTAAGGTGTTGTGCTCATGTGCTTAACTTGGTTGTGCAGTGTGGTTTGGAACACATTAAAAGCTTTATTCATGACATTAGAGAATCTGTTAAATACATCAAGAGTTCTACAAGTAGGAAGAGTGAATTTGAAACTTCACTAGCACAATATGGGTTTGCAAGTAAAAAGGAGCTAGTTTTGGATGTTTCAACAAGATGGAACTCAACCTACCATATGCTTAGAGCTGCAAAAGAGGTTAAACTAGCCTTCAAACATTATGCAGAAACAGATAGTAACTACAAATGGTTTCCAACTGATGAAGAATGGGACAAATATGAAGATATTGAGGAGCTGTTAGAAAAGTTTTACCTGGCAACTAAATTATTTTCAGGAATAAAATACCCAACTAGTAATCTCTTCTTGCCGGTAGTATGGAAGGTGAAGTCAACTCTACATAAAACTCTTGGTCCTGGCAGATTATACATGAAAGAAATGATTGAATTCATGAAAGAAAAATTTGATAAATATTGGAGTGAATGCAATACTGTTCTGGCAATTGCTAATATTTTAGATCCTAGATGCAAGCTAATGGTGGTGGCATACTGTTTTCCATTACTATATTCAGCAGATGAGGCTGAAAGGAAGTTGGACCACGTGAAAGGTACAATGAAGGAAATTTATGAAGTTTATGAAATCAAAATGAAAGCATCAAAAGATTTAGATGAGCTGACAATTAAGCGACAAAAAACTAGTAGCAGCAGTTCATTCAGCATGTTAGATGATGAAGCATATAACTTGTTTGTGGCAAATTATGAGAAGAACAAGGAATCAACTAAATCTGAACTAGATGACTATTTGGAAGATTCAGCTATCAAAGTTCCAAGTGGAAATGAGTTTGATGTCCTAGAATATTGGAAGAATAATGAAATAAAGTACAAAGCACTATCATCTATGGCCAGAGACATACTCTCCATCCCTCTCTCAACTGTGGCTTCGGAATCAGCATTTAGCACTGGTGAAAGGCTCATCAGCGACGTTCGCAGTAGGCTCAATCCAAAAACAGTAGAAGCATTGATATGTACACAAGATTGGTTGCGCCCGTTTTATGATTCAAATGAAGCATATGAAGAAAATGAAAATGACGAAGAGTAAGATTCAATTTATACATACTCAATCTCATATTTTGAAGTGTTAATGTGCTCTTCTTTTTAAGGTTTATAAGTTTCATTTGCCAGTGAATTTTACAAGTTTCATTTGCAGGTGAACAATTAGAATCTATTTTGCTTCAACTTACATTTATGTTGGACATGTTTTTTGCTTAATGTTATCTTGTACTTGGTAGTCTATTTTGGATTTTGCCATAAACAAGTTCTCATATATTAGTTTTGCAGTGAATTCAGTTTACAATATTATTCATGGTTATATTATATATATGCAAGTATTTTAGCTATTTGTACCTATTTATGTAAGACCTACACGACACGCCTACACTAAATATATCCTAGATTTAGTACCTAAATGTAGGCTATAGCTATTAATTTGTTGGATAGTTACCTTGTGATTATGTGACATGATTAATAGTTATATAACATATAAACTTCACAAAATAAGTAAATAACCAAGTAGGAAAAAACCTTTATTGCAAAGAGCCTTGCTTTAGGATGGAGGTTGCCAAATAACGACGCCCATCTCTGAGATCTACACCACTTTCACTACAAAAAAAAACAATCTTTATGTTAGATCTACAATAAATAAAAAAGTTGTTGTAGAAAAAAGAGAAATCAATGAATATAACAACTATCCTCATGTAAAATCAATGAGATCTACGCCACGACGATCGCTGCTCCAGATCTGGATATCGTTGCTCCAGATCTCCGATCGCTGCTCCAGACCGTCGATCGCCACAAGCCCACGACGATCGCTGCTTCAGATCTCCCATCACTGCTCCGAGACCACCGATCGCCACGAGCCCACGTCGATCACTGCTCCAGATTGAGCCATCGCTGCTCCAAATCTCCGATCGCTGCTCCAGACCGCCGATCGCCGATCGCCACGCCGCTCGCTGCTCCAGATCTGGATCTGGAAGGGAGATGAAAAGTAAAGGTGAAGAATCGATCGCTGCTCTAGATTGAGCCATCGCTGCTCCAGATCTCCGATCACTGCTCCAGACCGCCGATTGCCACGAGCCCACGTCGATCGCTGCTCCAGATTGAGCCATCGCTGCTCCAGATCGTCGATCGCCACGCTGCTCGCTACTCCAGATCTGGATCTGGAAGGGAGATGAAAAGTAAAGGTGAAGAATCAGATCGCTGCTCCAGATCGAGCCATCGCTGTTCCAGATCTCCGATCACTGCTCCAGACCGCCGATCGCCACGAGCCCACGTCGATCGCTGCTCCAGATCGAGCCATCGCTGCTCCAGACCGCCGATCGCCGAGACGATCGCCACGCCGCTCGCTCTGGATCTGGAAGGGAGATGAAAAGGAAAGGCGAAGAATCGAGTTGGTGAAGAATCGAGTCGGGCACGAGCTGAGTATAACTCGTTATTATTTAGCCCGACTCGTTATGCCGTAAACTCGACTCGAACTCGTGAATGCGAATTAACTTTTAATATCGCGAACGAGTCGGTCCCGAGTTTGTCGAAACTCGACTCGGACCGGCCCGTGCCCATCCCTATTCTTTGGTGACATGGAAGCACTAAGCTTGAAATGAGGAGCAAGTGGTGCACTAACTGGTTTTGACTTCTCATTTATGCCAAAAACGTTTTAGTACCTTCCTTAGATATTCTTTCTGAGACAAACAACGCCTCCCCAATGTCCTGAGACAAACAAAGTATAGCGGACAGGTTTTCTAATGGTTCTCTTTCCCTTCCTTTGTGCAATTGATTCATGTTGATGTGAAGGTTCTTGGGTCTGAACCTCTTCTTCATTTGACTCTTCTTCTACCACAGGAGAGTCATCATCAGTTTCTGCATCTCTGGGACCATTCTATTGCCATCAATCCACCTGTTTGGGAGTACCATCTGTTTGCTTCATATTTTCAGAAGTTACCTTTCTCAACATGGTAGATTCATCAAAGGTAACATCCCTGCTGAAGATTACTTTCTTTGTTTCTGGACACCAAAGATGATAGCCTTTCACACCAGAGGTGATTCCCATAAATATTGCCTTCTTTGCTCTTGGATACAGCTTTGATTCCTTAACATGGTAATATGCAGTGGAACCAAACACATGTAAGGAATTATAATCTGTAGCAGGCTTTCCAGACCATTTCTCCAATGGAGTTTTACCACCAATAACAGTAGATGGTAAATGATTAATAAGGTGACAAGCATATACCAAAGCCTCAGCCCAAAATTCTTTGCCCAACCCAGCATTGGACAACATACATTGAACTTTCTCCAGCAAAGTTTGATTCATTTGCTCTGCCACCCCATTCTGTTGTGGTGTATTTCTGACAGTGAAGTGTCTCACAATACCTTCATCTTCACAGACCTTTTGAAATGGATCATTTTTAATTCTCCACCATTGTCTGTATGAAGACGTTTGACTCTTCTGCCTGTTTGAGTCTCCACCATCTTTTTCCATTTCAGGAAAATTCCCAACACTTCATCCTTCGTCTTCATCGTATATACCCAAACTCTCTAGGAAAAATCATCAACAAGGGAAACATAATAGTGTTTACCTCCCAATGAAGTTGTCTTGGAAGGCCCCCACACATCTGAGTGAACATAATCCAAAATACCCTCAGTATCATGGATTGTTGTACCAAATTTCACCCTTGTTTTCTTCCCTTTGATACAGTGCTCGCAAAAATCTATTTTGCAAGCCTGAGCTCCTCTTAATAATCCATGATCTATCAATAGTTTCAAAGATTTTTCTCCAACATGCCCCAAGCGCATATGCCATAACCTGGTTGCTTCTGACTCCTGATTATCAGTAGGAGTTGCTGTCGCTACTGCTTCCCCAACAATTATACTACCCATAAAGTAATACACATTGTTTCTTCTTTGGATCACCTTCATTACCACAAGTGCACCAGAGATGATCCTCATTATCCCATCTTTCGCCCTTACTTCAAAACCTTTTGACTCTAAGGTTCCCACAGAGATGAGATTCTTCATCAAATCTGGCAGATAATGAACACCAGTTAAGATTCTGGTTGATCCATCATGATTCCTCAAGTGAATTGAACCAACTCCATATGTGACAAGAGGGGCATCATTTGCTGTGTAGACAATTGCACCACTTTAGTTCTGTTAAAGTCATAGAACCATTCTTGATTGGGCGTCATATGATGGCTACAAGTAGAATTTAGCAACCATGCACTAAAATTGCTAGTTGATGTAGCAATTGAAAGGTCTGAGTCTGTATCATCACACTCAGCAACATTTGATAATAGCTTTTTCCTTATCAGATTTGCCTTTATTTTTCAGCTTGGGACAATCTTTCTTCTAATGCCATTTTCTGACAAAGGCACATTCATCTTGCTGCTGGACTTTGACTCGGTCCTTCCCCTTCTTCCTTTGTTTGGACTCTGCGATGGGCCTCTATCTACAACAAGAGCTTCTGCTTCTGCACTTGTATTTTCTTGCTTTTCTTTCTTTTCTTTCTTTCTTAATTCATTACTATACAAGGTGGCAGTTACTTCACTAAGAGACACAACAGCCTTCCCATGAAGTAGAGTAGTTTCAAGGAAACTCAAATTCATGAGGAAGTGATCCCAACAACATCAGAGCCAACTCTTCATCTTCAAAAGTCATGTCCATATTCACCAGATCAGTTACTAGCTGATTGAAGCTAGTAATATGATCATTCAGAGAGGTACCAGTAGTAGTAATATGATTATTCAGAGGGGTACCAGGAACATAATTGAAGCAGAACAATCTCTTTTTCATATAGAGCTTGTTCTGGCTGCTTTTCTTCAAGAATTTCTTCATCCAGTGCCTTCCACAATTTACTTGCAGAAGTTTCTTTAGAAAATGCATACCTCTGCTCTCTAGAAAGACACGTTCGAATGGTACCACATGCCAATCTATTTATTGTCTTCCATTCTTTCTTCTCAACATCATCCGGTTTCTCTTCTTCAATGGCAATGTCTAGACCCTGCTGAAAGAGGGCATCCAGAACCTGACTTTGCCACATGCCGAAATGACCGGTACCATAAAAAATCCCCACTGCAAATCTTGCATTTGTCACAGTAGTTCTTGCCAAAATTGAAGATGAAGCTGTGACCTTCGATGTGGATTCTTTTGTGTTGTCCGTCATTTCTGCTACAAAGTCTATTTAATAGCTGTTAATGCGGAATACCAACTAGCCCAAGGAAATTTTTCATGATGTGGAAGATCAACGTAAGGCGCAACCACAGAGCATACTAAAATAAACCAAGAGCTCAAAATGCCAACTGGCGCAAGGGAATTTTTTCTGTTGTGGAAGATCGAGCGTAAGTCGCAACCACATAGCATACTAAAATAAACCTTCCGATATCAATTGTTGTGAAAACAGGGTAATTTTCACCAAATATAACAAGTTCACTTTGAGAACTATTGCCTAGATGACTAGCGTGAAAACTATTATACTAAAAATTACCCCAAGATAACTATTGTCCCAGGAAAGTGTGCCCGCGGGACACATGGTTCATTAGAAAACCCTGGGATAGACAATTTTATCGAAGTAATTTAAATAGCACAATAATTAACAACAACTATACCCGACAATAGCTATTAAATAGACATAAAAAGAACAAAAGAACATCGGATTTAACGGAACTTACGTCCTCGGACATTACAAAAATAATATTTCAATAATCAAAGAAATATTATCAAAAGAGAAAAGAAACAATTTACCAAATAAAAAAGGATGACAATTTTGGGATGTCAAGAACCAAAGGGGAGGAGCCTTATTTATATGGAGATGACTCCTCTCAAACCCACAAAACTTTAGATGTGGGACTGGATTTTGGCATAACAACACTTGGATGGGGATGGAAGCACCATGCTGCTTGGGACTTGAGAGCTTGATTGGAAAAGCTCAGTTCGTTCCATCCTTGAATGGCAAGAGATAAACAGTGCATGCTGGCAATTGGAGTACCAAAGCTCCAGCAAAACATTGGAGAACCAACGGCGATGGATGATCTGTACCGGTAAAGTGAGGCTTCACCGCAGCGGGGTAAAAAATTCCTGTTTGCCTACTGATTAGTTTCTGGATTGAAATCCAGAAGTAGGTGGTGAGTTGACTCGCTGGAAAATGCACAGTGCGTCCGACTTGACAAAGTCTCAGCAGTGAGTTGGCAGAGCCGGATTCACAAAGAGTTGACGATCGTTGGATTCGCTGGAGATGGCCGGACTCACAAAGAGTTGACGGCGACGGGCAACAATGAAAGAAACGGTCATGATACCCTACTGTACTTTATGCATATCTTGTTAACAATCAACATGATCAGAAACAAGAAGTGTAAATCTAACAAAGAACACATCTTAAAATTTGATTTAGGTACATATCAACCAGTAGATTACAGTAGTTTTTAATCAAACAACAATGGAAAACGGGATTAAAAAAATTGTAAACACAAAGTACAGATCAAGTTGATTACTTAGAAATGGATAAAGATCCCAACTTTATAATAATGATCAATTCTTAACAATGAATCACAAATCAAATTGGGAATTAGAAAATAAGGGAGAGATATTTACTGCATAATAATAATGACGAAAATGAGGAATAGATCACCATAAAAAATAAATCATCAATAAACATGATTTATGATTAACAAATAACCTAATTATACTTGCATTGGAAAAAAATAGCATGGAACACTTTGTTCTAATGGCACAGAATGATACCAATAAAGAAATAAATATATGTGATAAATATAAATAAAATAAAAACTTATCTTGCAAAAGAATTAGATCGATTGACAAAAATCACCACACTGATCCAAGTTTAATTACAAAAGAAACTTTACATCCACAACCTTTCATCCCTCTTCTCTTGGAGCACCATATCTCTTTTCTCTATAGTTATATGTGGGGAAGATTTTTTATGGTTTTTCATGGTTATCTTAAATTAACCGATATGAGAAATATTAGGAGATGATAATTGATCAACTTGAGACTAAGTTGAGGTTAATCTCTTAATTGATTTGGTGGGATCAACCCTTTTAGGTGACTCGACCAAAAAATATGCCAACACGTGCAAATACTAATACTATTAAGGGTGTAATGTTGAGATATTTCCCTCATTTAATGCTGGTCGGTGAGTGGTTGATAATTGTACATCAAGTTTGATGGATGTTTGACAAGCGGTCTAGCGTGAAGATTTTCCAAGAGTTTTTATATGGGTTGGGAAGGGAACATTTGTAGGGGTTGTATCTCAGGATGTGGACATTTGTAGGGGTTGTATCACCTCTTTATGTGAAGGATGCTAAAACCAAAGTTTATATGGGTTGAGAAGGGGACATTTATAGGGGTTGTATCTTCCCCTCATGTGAAGGATGCTAAAACCAATCCACGAGTGTTTTATATGACTCGTGAGGGGAGAATTATTGAAATCACTCATCATACAACGAATATGAGAAAACCTACAACAACATGAGATGTTGTAAATACATGAAGTTGGTCAAAGATGTGGGATTTGAGAAACACTCATCCATGAGCTTTTATTTTTTTATCTTCCACATTTTTCTCAAATTCCTGGTTGTTGGCTATTTGTATCCATTATCTCTAGTATGTATTTTGTATCTATTGTCTATAAATATTCAATTTTATATATTTGTTGTTGCATTCACCACCAAGTGCAACATTGTGTGCAATATTGTGTGCAATATTGTGTGATCATTGAGTGAATAAGTGTTGGTCTCCCTCTCAGGGCAAGAATTTTTCTAGGCCGTCTTTGTAATCATATGACCCAAATTAGAGTTTGGGGCTGGAAGAAGAATGATAGAGTGAGAAATTGAAAACTTAAGAAACCTATTTTTGGAGCATTAGATAGGATTCAACAGTGATGCTGCTATTTCTTCAAGAATGGTAATTTTGTCATTATGCTTTTATAACTTAAATCCAACTAGTATTTTTGAGTGTTGGATTAGACCCGATCATATGACATTAAGTTCCAATTGTTCTCATCAAATGGAAGGTTCTCACCATATTATTTACGTGTATATATATAGGGAAGTTATAAAGTGAGAATTTTAGAACTTTGAGAACCTATTTTGGAGTGTTGGATAGGCTTTGTTGAACCATGTTTTGATGTGATAATAACTTCAAACTCTATAAGTACAAGTATGAATGATCAAGTAACCATGCAAAAAAATCAAGTTTGGAAGATCGAAAGAGGTATTGATGTATGAAGGATGTCTCTTACACTTTGGTCAATGTCTTTTACACTTCGGTCAAGAGTTTAGTAAACGAAGACATGAGGTACAGGCCAAAGAAGAAGAAAATTCAACTTTCCTTCAGTCAATGGTTTGGTAACCAAGGATTTAGAGCTTGGTGCAAAGTATGTAGTGTTAGGCTTTGGCAGACCTTCGGTTAAGGGTTCAATAGCCAATGAGGGTGTGGGCACCCTAGGGCTAACGTGGCTAAAAGAGAATTAAAGTTGAGGCAACTTCAGCAGAGCTTCATGCACAAGTTTGGCAATTAAAGATGATGTGACTAGTTTAAGTGAACAATCAGCAAATGTTCGGTCAATTGTTCGGCAATCGATCAGTATAAAATAGCTATCAAAATTAGCTTTTGATAAAAAACAAAAGAAAGGATTTGGATTCCAACAACTACTATTTAGGGAGAGGAGTCCCAAACCTATAAATAGGGCCTTGAGAGATGTGTTTTGAACACCTTAGAAGCATAGAACCCCTAGAACTGTATTAAATCAACTTGGGAAACTCAAACTTGTCTTAGGATTGACTTTACCTATTAGCTTATATTCATAAGCTTTGAATGTTGTAATCACAATAAAGAGTTGTAGAAGGATTTGCTCAAGTGTGTCTTTGAGCTGATTTGTAAACCCTCTAAGTGTGTAGATTGTGTGCAAACACAAAGAAAAAGGGTGGTTGGATTGAAGACTTGTTTAGCTCAAGGTGCGAAGTTGTAAAGGGAGGTGTAACTTCAAGTCATGATTGCTCTAAGGGTATTTGGAGTTGGTTGCAAAACTCCTTAGCACTAGAGAAGGAAGACATGTAGTTTGCAATGCTCCTTGGCATTTGGTGCTTGTGGAGGAATGTTTATTGGAAGTTCCTAAGTGGTTAGGAGTGCATGTTTTCTTGACACTTGATGAGTATTTGAGAACGAGTATTTATAAGTTACAAAGTTCCTTGACACTTACTACTTGTGAAGGAGGTCTTGTTTTTGTTTGTAGGTGAACAAGTTGATTTTTATAGTGAAGCTACATAGACTTACCCAACCAAAAGACTTAACAGAATAGAAGAAAGAAGTACTAGTTGAGATCTTCCTTAAAAGATTTTCGTCTTCCCTCTTCCCTTTTTCCTTTGTGTGGTTAGTTTCTATTTGATTTAATTGTTTGTACACTTTACTTTGTTCTCTTATATTTGACTTATTCACTTTGAAGAACTAAGTGAATTTTTCAATGTCAAATTGTTAATTTTATAGTTTGATCTAATTTGCCAAGTAAATAAGTGTATGAGTTTGAACTTAATTAGGTTGGCTCATACATGCCACATTTTGATTAGGTTCATTATATTATTTATTGCCTTTGCCTATTTATTACTTGTGGTTATTAGTTATCACTTATCGTGTTCAAATCATTTCAGCTTTAGTTGGCCAGTTGTGAAGGGTCTAAGCATAACGATGATCTAACTCTTTTCCTACATATTTGTAGTTAGCTCTCTTTTAAATTAGAACCCTTTAAGTTAAACAGTGATGATGCTTTTACTTTAGAACGGGTACGAATTTTTGTCATGATATTTTTACTACTTAAAACTCAATACTCTAAAATTGAATTCCTAAAATTCTCAAATTTTCAATCTAATATTTCCCTTTATATATATATATATATATATTCTAAATTGGAAAAAAAAAGTTGCATCGGGACAATAGTTAAAGTTCGGACCCTGCCAAAATCTCAAATCAATTTTGTCCTCAATGTCGGCGTATCCACATCCGGTTCAATCTGTCTCGCGCTCTCACGTCTATATTCTTATTCAAGTACTGCATACAGATTTGGAAGGTCCTGATAATATCAATATCCAAATTAGGGAAAAAATATTTGCAATATATATATATATAAATATTACATGTATTCTATTGTTCGGACTCATGGGTTTGAATAGAACACTTATTAATCCATAGATGGAATCTTAAAAATTATATCCTTTAAGTGCAATAAAAGGTGAAGCTTCACTTCTTATTGCACTTTTTTTATTGCCATCGTGAACCTAAAAGTTGATTTTAATATTATCTCTATATTTATAAATAACATGTACTAATTTTCTTATTTCTTGGCAATTAAAACTATGTGGAAAAACTTTCCCCATTCTATTTATAGTTACCTTATTTTTCTTCAATTCACTTTTTTCTACAGTTTGGTATTGTTTCTTAAATTTATTGAAGTGTGGAGAAACTGATGTAATTTTTTTGCAATTATAATGAGATAGGTTATAATAATCTGATATTTTAGAGATAAACTCTTATTTTAAACATAGATTATAATTAAACGAAAAAGAATATATATATATATATATATATATATATATTAGCAATAATTTGATTGGTTAAATTTCTTACTCTTTACAAGTGTGAGAATTTTAGTTTTTTATTAATTAATTAATTAATATAAAAATAAGAATAGATATATATATATTTTATTTTTTGTTTTCTTTTTGCATAAAGCTATATTATCTATTACCTTTTAGTTTGCTAACTCGACGACTAGATTCTCTTCCATTTAAGTGCCTTAAATTTTCATAGGAAGAGATTCAAGGATAATTTAATCAAAGAAGCATGAGAACTTTTTTCAACGGAAGGCACCTGAGAACTTTGCAGCGAGCTGTGTAGACCGGAAATATGGTCTTGATCTAGTTACGTAGAAGGTTCTCGGCCTTATGTTTCAGGCATTTAGCTAGTTAAATATTTATGACCAGATTAACGATTGTCTAATGCTATCTAGTTTATATCTAATTGAAAATTTTTATCATATATATTATCATTGTTTAAATTTAGATCTTTATCATGATTTCTTTTGCTTCATACTCGGGTGAAATCAACTTGGTCGATTTAAATTCCCAATCAGGTGTCATTTGGATCTCTTACAGAAGAACCAAGTCTAAATATACAAAAAGGAAAAAAGAAAAAGATGAAACTATATTAAAGGGATGAATATAACATAATTTTATTATTTGTTATCACATAGAATACTAGATTAGGATCTATTTCCCTGTCTTCTTTTTAAGAATTAAGATAGGTTAAAAGAATAGTAAATTTAATTAATATTTATTTGAATATAAAAATGACGTTTATATTTTATTATTATTAGTAGAATAACAAGGTCCCATAACAACTCAAGAAGAATAATAAGGTAAGTGATGAACACATGCGATATATATTGCATGGTCGAATGATGGGAGACGAGTTTAGTCTTCATAACATGATTATACGAAGATTGAAAATAATTAAAGATGCCATTTTTTATATGAAGCTATTGAATCAACATAAACCATACGTTCCTGTTACCAGCTTCTTCCCAAGATGCCTTTGACACTGTTTGAGATTGTCTCCAACATGAATTATTATTATCTTGGAAGCAAGAGGGAGTGACAACATTTGGACAGTTATCTTCATGCAAAAATGAAGTTGCGAGTGGCTTCTTCAATGACATGAGTAGACAGGGTATCATTGAAGGAAAATGTTAGTTTTTTTGTCCAAGGACATTGAATGAACATGTTTGAAATATCTCAGATATCCAATCGAAGTTATGTATGTTCTGTAAGATTTGAAAAGCACAAACCGTATTAAAACAGAAAACACAATTAACATACTTATGCAAGCATTTTTTAATATACATAAATCTGTTGCTCATTGCAGTAAATTACAAGACCGTTTAGATATTAATACGTATTATTCATTTAATATATATTAATGTTGATCAATTAAACCATTTCGTTAATAATGTTAAAATAGTATTGTAAATTGTTTACATCATCCTCTTTAAAAGTTTCACTGTAGATTATAATGAAAATCATCCATATATTATATAAACGGATGTTGTTTTATAGTCACTTATGGTATGATTAAAGAATACCTAAGGGCAACCTTTCCTGTCATGTGCATTATTTGGTAATGTACCAATGTTCATGATAAAAATCACATTAAAAATTTCTTTTTTTCCAAAGAAAAAAATAGGTCCTAATAATATCAACTAGCTAAGGTTCCCGTGCAATGCATGGGCATAATGTAAATTGATTTGTTAAAACATATGAGTATTAACTTTTTTATCAAATATTTTTAAGAAGAACAGAAGTTTGCTTGGTTAAATATTTTTGTATATATCAGTTATATTTTGAAATCTAACATATATGAAGAATATATTATTTGTTAAACAATAAATTTTGTGACTATTAATGGGCTCAATATTTGATTGAATCTTAGTTTTATTAATAGTTAGAAGATTTACAGATAGTTTTGGAGATTGACTATTTATTAAAAAATAATTTTGTGACTTTGAATCTTAATTTTGTTGTCAGAAAAATCTTAGTTTTGTTGTTAAGCAAAAGATTTACTATTACCTTTGAAGATAACTTATTGGTACAAAGCTCATAATTAAGGTGGTACAAGAAACATTCTCCATTTTAAAAGGGAAGGTCGATTCCAAATTAAGATAATAATATTACATGTAGAACCCACAGGGAAAATCAAATTCTTTATGTGTTTAGTTGTTTGGGCATGTTTCGAACAAAAAGAAGCACAAACTAGAAGACTAGTGTTAAAAAATCATGCACAACATTACTGATCAGACGTCGATACGTAATGAGAGAGAATAATAGTCGAGTCAGGTTTGCACACACAATGGAATCCAATGATACCATATAATCCTTTTATTGAGGTGCTCCACAGAGAAGCACTTGATCACCCGTATTTTGACAAAGTGTACATATTGGCATAAAACATAAAATACATCATAACATGATTAGGTTCATGATCACATATATGCCATGATCAGGCACTACTGATTATTGAAGATCATGGATGATCAGACATTGCTCTGTTTTGCTGGGCAGTAGTCTTTGATGTCCACGCATCGGCCTTGTTGGGGAGGATATATTGGGGGGCAAACGCAGCGATTGCAGCCTTCCTTGCATCTGTTCTTAGCTGCCCAGCAGTATTGAACAGCTCGACGCATGTACATGAGTTTGCGTCGCACCATTCTTCATCCTTGTCATATTGAGATCAAGATTTATAGAATTTAATTAAAACTTGGTTAAATGCGTACCTTGTAGCGGAATAATATTGAAGATGTTCTGACAAGTTAGTTATTCTCACAAGTTGGAGAAGAATAGGTTCCACGGTCTAAATCCCCAAGTCAAAACCCTAATACCTTCTCCCAATGTCCCTCTACGCGATGCAGTTCAACATGAAATTGAGGATCTTTTCTCTTCTTTTCTTCTCTCTTTGGAGGCTCTTGTCTATGCTTTCAGTTTTCTCAAAGACAAATTAAAAGCAGGAGATTGATGATTTAAAATAGTGATTCAAAAAGAGTTTTTTTCTCTAATCTTCTTTTTAGTTTATTGGTTTTATTATTATGAATTGTTCAAGTACTCCTTATTTGGTGATTTTATTTTCTTATTTTATGATAGGGAGTAGATGGATCTTAAATCAATGATTTGATATTTTATATTAATTGAAGTTTATATTATTATTTTTCCATGAGAGTTATGTTTTATTGTGCTTAATGTTTTTATTTATTTGGTTAATTGTTACAACATAGTGAGGTTTCAAAAGGAGAAGCTATGTTAAATAATTAATGGAATGATAAATTGATTTTACTCTATCTATTGATGATATATGAAACATATCTATAAATTGAATGCGCTTAGTCTAAATAGGAGTCATTGAATGTTTATGTAGTCCAGTTAAATCTTAGTTTGAATAGAAGAGTTAACAAATTCATAAAGTTTAATGCATCTTAATTGAAATTAATGGTGAATAGACCTAATCATAAATATTTGAAGTTGATTGATTTTAAGATAGTTAGTTAGACCCAAACATGGATAGTTGAATAATAGGAATTCCACCGTCTCATGGGAAGTAATAATCAAATTTCTTCTACATAAATGTCTTGTCAATATTTGGTTTAAGTGAAATCCAATCTCTAGCATATTGATGAAATCAAATTCTAAAATTAAGCTTTTTTTCTATTTTATTTTTAGATTATAATTTAGTTAAATAAAAAACATAAAATTTGTATCCTCTTGTTCTAGATAATTTAGTTTGAGAATTTTAATTACGTGAATTACTATTCTTGGTGTGATCAAGGCTTTACTTATCATTATATTACTTGATCATGACCGGAACATTTGCCGTATATATAAAATATGTGTCACTAGGTTCGGCTAGGAGGAGCCTAGGAGGGGGTAGAAACGTTTGGGAAAAAGGAGGAAAGAGGAGAAAAGGCTTGGAGTTCAACCTCTATTGATAGATAAAAATTAGGGCCAGCGCAATGGTGCTAGGAGGGTGCCTTTGTGCTACGTTGTAGCAAGCTAGACCAAAGAAATCTGAAAAACCAGGCACATGAGCTAAGTTGCATGAACCTGGTCACATGCCAACTCGGGTCAACTTCAAGGCACAAGGGCATTGAGACAGCACCATTGTGCCGAGGAAAATGGGGTAATTTTAAATTTTTGGCGTAGGGGTGTTGTGCCAATGCCTTTGTGCCATAAACTAACACCCTATGCTGGCACAAGGGCATTGGGACGTCACCTTTTTGCCATAAGCAGATTGCGTGCACTTAGGTTTTTCACCCTAAGGCAGTCAGGCGACTACGGGAACCATGCTATGGCTCTTGCAGGGGCTAGGATCGACCGAGAGGGTTACAAACGCATGAAAAACACACTGAAGATGCACAAGGGACTTGGTCCTAACCTCTAATTAGACTCAACTTGACCGAATAAAAAATATAAAGGTAGGGCATGTAGCGTCCAATAGATGTACTGAAGCCGAGGAGGCTAGGGCCGGGCAACCACATACAATATGATACACAAATCACAATGAGGAGAAATATTGACAAGACATTTATACAGAACCAATTCAAAAATCCTCAAGAAAACACCTAGGTTTTACAACCTCCCCCACTTAGAAAAATTTTGTCCTGAAATTTGCGTAAGGGAATACACATGCGGCCATACTCCACAAGCACACACAACATACCATAGCATACAACCACGGATACAAGGGTCATGCTAATATGTCAAATTGTTGTTGTCGGCTGGGAAGTGCCTAGAAAAATCCTTCCACATCTCGTCCTTACACTCCCATGTTGCCTCCTCCATACCCTACCGTGACCAAAACACCTTTACGAGAGACACTTCCTTCCTACGGAGAGTCTTTATAGGCCAGTCAAGAATCCACGTAGCCTCCTCCTAGTAGGATAGGATGGTTTGGACATCCTACTCCTTGTACCATAGCTTGCGCGATCCATTCAACACATACTTCTTCAGCATGGAGATGTGGAACACCGGATGTATAGCTGACAGACTAGGTGGCGGTACAAGCTCGCAGGCTACCTCACTGACTTGCCTCAACACCTAAAATAGGCCAATATACCTCCGACTCAATTTGCCCTGCCTCCCAATGCGCATGCCTATTTTAGCGGTGAGACTTTGAGGAAGATGAGATCCTTGGGGGCAAAGTTGACGTCCCTATGCTATGGATTTGAATAAGGCTTCTGCCTATCTTGACCCACTAATAGCCTCTGCTGTATCAACTCAACCATCCTCTAAGAGTCATGAAGCAAGTCTGGGTGAACTATCATTGGCTTGTCTTCCTCTAGTCAAAATGTCAGTGATTTGCACTGCCTACCATACAACACCTCGAAGGGTACCATCCCGATACTGGCCTGATAGCTATTCTTATACGTAAACTCCTCCAATGGTAGGTGCTTCTCCCAAGATCCACCCAAGTCCATCATAAATGGCCAGAGCAAGTCTTCCATGATCTAGCTCATCTTCTTGGACTCACCATCGATCTATGAATGATAGGTTGTGGTAAACTTAGTCTCCCATACCAAGTTCTCTCTAGAAAGATCTCCAAAATGAAGAGGTGAATCTAGAGTCCTTATCTGATTCAATCTCCCTTGGAACTCATTGGAGTTTGAGAATCTTGTCTCTTTACAATTGGGCCAAGGTTGATATGGGATAAGTCATATGAATCGGGATAAAGTGCATTGGTTTTCTCAACCATCAACAACAACCACACGACGTCCATTTGATGTTTGGAAGGGGTAGATGTGTGACAAAGTAACATGTGATGCAATCCCACTTCCACTCTAGCAGTGGTAACGGCTTCAACAAATCACCTTGTCTCTGGTGTTCGATCTTGACTTGCTGACCGACAAGTCATTATGACAAAGTGTTGAGGACATCCTTCGTCAACCCTAGCTACCAATAAGATTGACACAAGTCATGATACACTTTCACTAAGCCTAGATGCACCATGAACCTCAAGTAATGGGCCTCGGAAAGAATGTCCTCACACAATCTTGGTTATCTTGCTACATTTGACACATACAAACGTCCTCTCATCTGGTACAAACCATCTGCCTCTCTAACTAGACTGGAATGAGTCCTCTATAGAAACCATTACTCGGGAAGCTGATCAACTCCTTTGCTTGCTTGATGTTATCTGCCATAGTCAAACTAATAGTCTACCTTGCCAACACTGGCACAAGTTGTCGATTTACTACATCATCTCTCTGGTCCTCATATTATATACCAATGGTTTCCAATATTGATCCACATACCACTAGTCTCATGCTCAGGGATCTGCAACCACATTTGCCTTACCTGGGTGGTAGTCAATGTCCATATCATAGTCCACGAGAAACTCTGATCATTTATGATGTATGTTGTTCAATTCTTTCCACACAAAAATATACTTCAAGCTCTTATGATTGGTAACGAGCTTGAAGGACACTCTATATAAATAGTGTCTCTATATGCGTAGAGCAAACACGACTGCTACAAATTCCAAGTGATGTGTAGGATAGTTATGGTCATAAACTTTTAATTGTCAGGATGCATAAGCAATCACTCTACTGCTTTGCATCAAAACACATCCCACTCTGATATTTGAGGTGTCACTGTAAACCACAAAGTTCGTATGGTCGTCTACTTGACTCAACTGGTGCGGTAGTGAGTTGCTCCTTCAGAGTTCAAAAACTCTGTTCGCATGCATTCATCCACACAAAATGTTCCTCCTTCCTAGTTAGTCTTGTGAGAGGGGTTGCCAAGGAAGAGAAACCCTGTATGAACCTCCTCTAGTATCTGGTCAATTCCAAAAGCTCCGCATCTCTGTGGCATTGGTAGGTCACTCTCATCTCAAAATTGCCTCGACCTTGGCTGGATCCACCGTGATACCTGCTGCCAATATAACATGGCCTAGAAAGACCACTTTGGACAACCAAAACTTACACTTAGAGAGCTTTGCATATAGGCAATGCTCCCATAGAGTTTGCAAAGCAATCCTCAAGTGTGTCTTGTACTCCTTTGGAGCTCAAACATATCAATATCTCATCAACAAATACTATTACAAACTGGTCCATGTATGGCTAAACACCTAGTTCATAAGATCCATGAATGCTACTAGTGTGTTACTGAGAAAAAAGGCATGACTAAGAACTCAGTACCGAGTCTTGAAGGCTATCTTCGACACATCATCCTCTTGTATCCTCAGTGTGTTACTGAGACAAAAGGCATGACTAAGAACTCAGTACCGAGTCTTGAAGGCTATCTTCGACACATCATCCTCTTGTACCCTCAGTTGATGATAACTAGATTGAAGATTAATCTTCGAGTAGATTGCAGCTGCTCGAAGCTGATCAAACAAGTCATCTATCCACATGAGGAGATTATGGTTCTTCACCATAACTTGGTTGAGAATTCTGTAGTCAATGCACAATTGTATGCTACCAACCTTCTTCCTAACAAAGAGGATTGGAGAGCTCCAAGGTGAGACACCCAGTCTAATGAAGCCCTGCTCCAACAAGTCTTCTAATTGAGTCTTGAGCTCCCTGAGCTGAAGTGGTGCCATCCAATACGGTGCCCTAGAGATGGGGCACAATACCAGGAACCAACCATCTTTTTCTTGAACTCTATCAATGTTCGGTGGCATGTCATCTAATCCATGCTGAATATCGCGTCTAACTCCTGCATCGTGAAAACTATAAAATCAATCGAAAGGATGTGCTACTAGATAACCACTGCGACACCCCTCACACACTCATCGGCTTTATGCATGACTCTAGCAGAAGTAGATACAACCAAATCATAGCCTAACTCTTCTATATACACACCAATCCTATCAATGAATGTCTTGGCTACAAATGTATGTGAGCTACTAGAATCAAACAATGATATGGCAGGAGAAGATTAGATAAGTAGAGTACCTATGATGACGGCGGCATCTTGGACTACCTCATCTATAGCCAGAACATACATCATACCCTGCTACTCTAGCCTACCACCTTGCATCTGACCATCAGCCTGCCCCCATATCCTGTGTTAGTGCATAATCAACATCCATTGCGGCTAAATTGGCCTGCCTCTGCTAACCTTGTCTTTGACTCCTTAGGCCCTATCGACCCTGTATATCGCCCTAGTCTTGTTGTCTGCCCTGCTGCGCCTGCGGCTGCTGGTAGACAATACTTATTTTTAATAGTTACCTGATTAAGCATCCTATAATCAATGCACATCCTCATACTCCCACCTTTCTTCTTCACAAATAAAACTGGAGCTCCCCATGATGGCACACTAGGCCAAATAAATCTTTGATCCAACGAAGTCTGCAATTTAGTCCTCAACTCTTGTAATTCTAGTGGTGGCATACGATACAGAGCTTTTGAAATTGGAGTCGTCCCAGGTAAGAGATCAATGGTGAAATCTATCTCTTGTTTTGGTGACAACCCAATAATATCTTCCCAAAATACATCTTTAAATTCGCAAAAAATAGGAATAGATGATACCCCCAATTTTTCTTTGTTGGTAGATACCAAGGCCACCATGATCATTTCATATCCTTGATCCATATACTTTGGAATTTTGTGACAACCCACAAATCCTGGCGAAATATCCCTTCGTTGCCCTTGAAAAGTGCAACTCGCCAACCCTTTCTAAATATACCTTCTTCTTCTTACAATCAATCAACGCTCAATTCTCTCACAACCAATCCATGTAAAAAATAATATCAAACTCTACCATCTGGAACACAAAGAGATTGGCCACAAAAAGCACTGTTGGATATTAACAGTGACCTCTCGTGTACACAAACCCACAGTGGATACAAGACCAGTAGGAGTGGTTACTAACAAAGAATGTCCTGAACTCACCACTTCCAATCCCTCTTTATCAATAAATTCGGATGTGTACACCCAGATTCAAACAATATTAAAGCTGGTTTAGATCCAAAAAGAAGCATACCTACAACAACTTCAGTCTCCACCAAAGCATCAGCAATAGTAGCAACAAACATCTTCCCTTTAGCTTGTGTCGGTGCCGCCATGGTAGGATTTGATGGAGTAGCTGAGCCAATCGATGGTACAATAGGCACAACAGCAACGACATTTATCGCACCTCCTTGTGGATGATTCTGACTTCTCCTTTGACCTCCTCGACCTCCACCTTGTGAAGCCCTTTGCTGGCCTTGTGGAGTTGGCAAATAAAAATGTTACCGAGGAGATGGCAACAAACCCTGATGTTGAGCTTCAAAAGGACAATTCCTTTTCTTATGGCCAACACCTCCACATCCAAAACATAAAATGCTAGAAAAAGATTGTTGAGTCTGTGGTTGCTGGTTGAGTTGTGGGCTTGCCTTTTTCATATGTCCCAAGTAACCACACCCAAAACACACTGCTTGCTGCAGATTGCATCTGCCAAACTATTGGCGCTTACAAGTAGCACAAACCGGTGCATCCCAATGACCTTGTATCGCCCTCATGAAAATGTTGGACTCCTTCCTTGGTTTCTTCTCATCTCGCCCCATCTATTTCTCATACGGGGTGTTTCTTTCCAAAAATATTTGCATTCCAATAGTCTTGTCTCTAATCTAATAGATTCTTTCATCTTTACAGGCTCCACTAACCACTTCATCTAATGTCTTGCATTTTACAGTGGATAGTCTCTAATTAATAAGGTAGATCAATCCCTCAAAGAATTAGTCAACTCATATCTTTTTAGTGGCTACTAGACTAGGAGCAAATCTCTTTAAACTAATGAACTTGGCCAAATATTTGGCAACTAACATACCTTTTTGCTCATAGTGTTCAAATTCTAGTTCTCCCCTCCTCTTCTCCTTATGTGAAAAATACATCGACCTCTTGAAATTTCTCTCAAGCAATGTCCTTAGCCGCTTTCTCTTGGAAATGAACTCTCTTTGCAGAGTTCCACCAAGTCCTTGCCTTGCCTTTGAAAGCATCCGCTGCTCTTTGAACCCAAAGCTCTATAGCGCAATCCATGCTCTCGATACTCCCTTGGTAGTAATCAATTATTCATTTACCTCTTCCAGGTCTAGATTTTCATGAAATATGCAACCTCCATTCTTCAAAAACTTATCTACCTACCATGCACTAGGTTTTTGCCTATTGAGGAATAGTACCTTCTTGAAGGTACAATTTCTCTCCTACTTCCAGTTCCATTGCCTCCTTGCACATGTGCACAAAATAAAACAAGAGTCACATCATGGGTCATAGTCGTGGGTGGAACTAGTGGTGTACTTGTCACAGGATCCTATGGTGGTGGTGGTGGATGTTGCTGAAATACCAGTGGTCTACTAGATATGGGACCTATTGGCATTGGTGGTCATAGAGGTAAGGACGGTGTCTTACTCATTTCCCCACCCTTGATAGGTTTCTTCTATGATATTGCCAACTCAACCATCTTTTCTCTCATCTGTTGCTAGGTGTTTATTTACATTTCTTTCAATTGTTGTTGTGTCTCTAACTAAGTCTCCATCACCCTTGTCATGAAATCATTTATCATAGTCATCCTACTGCCTAATCTCACTGATTGGGAAGCTCTACTTTGCCCTGAGGTAGCATGAGTCTGTTCCCAAGTTTTATCATCATGAGGTTTAATTGGTCCCTCAAAAATTGGAACATAAGGCACTTGGACATTTTCTATAGGAACCTCTTCTTCATCAACAGCCTGACCAAGAGGTCGGCTAGACGCACTACCAATATGAGCCTCCCCTGGATTCAGAACTCTAGGTAGTGTCAAATCTCTACAAATAGTCCTGCGAGTCCTACTTTTTCATATCTATAAACATCCTGGTAAGACCATCCCAAACCAAAGATAAGCGCACAATAATAAATAACACAAACAAGAACATACTTTCCAGCGGAAACTAGGCATCACTTCACATACCTACATACTCAAAGAAATCTTTCGTTCTTATCAGCCAAGACATAGCTCTGAATACCATTCTGTAACATCCCATGCCCGGTTCATCCTTAAACCCAAGTAAAATGTTATATTATTTAATATTATTATCTCTTAAATTAATTATATGGAAGACCACACCTACCACCTTAAGATCTAAACCTACTTTGTGTCGTTGATGGAAGATACCCACTACCCACAACCGCAAATATATATACATATATATATATATATATATATAAACGTTATTCAAAATATTATAATTATTAGAAATATAAGTTTCCAAGACATGGAGTTATTACATTAGTATACTAAGCCAAGGGTAAAAATGCTCAATGATCAAAATAAAATGGGCAAGCTGCATAAAACAACACGACAACAACGCAACAGGAGCATGTGTATGTATGAAGACTTTAGCATCCCATGTATCCACCATCAACACTCTAGGCACACCACTTACATAAATATGAAAAGAAAACAAATGTTAGTAACAAGTTACACAACAAGCTACCGGCTTGCAAAATAAAATAACTATCATATCAAACTAGCATACGAATTCAAGAGTTCATATTAAAGTAAAACAAGAAGGGATAGTACACCACAAGAAGAATCACACAACACCCAAAGGAAACTACACTGGCGTACGATCAGCAGCTGATAGGGCAATACCCTTTCTCCTATCCTCTCCAATTCCACCATGTTCATCTCCTCTGAGCTCTAAAGGCAAGCCAAGTACACCAAAATCATGACATACACCATAGAATACTGTACTCGTAACCCTATGCCTCTCTAGGTGTGAGAAGCTCATAGACGCAAGGGCAAAAATGATGCAGCAAGAAGAGAAAGTAGAGCATTGCGTCGATTCCCATCGATAATGAAACAACTAGGCTCCTCAACAAGTCGTGCTCTAGGACTTACCCCTCGAAGTGAAACTTAACTAAAACACTCTCCAATAATCTCCCCACTCTCAAAATCGCCAACACACAATATAATAATAGTAGGCTTAGGTAGGGAATAATAATATTAATAGGCCTTTGGAAAGAAAGCAACTTGCAATAGATCTTTTGATTTTCGAAAACAAGTCAAGGGATCTCATCCTCTAGGGTTATTAAATACGACGTCTAAATGACTTGAATTAAGTAGGTTGCGATAAAACCACCACATAACTCACCCTACGATATAAAATAACCCACCTATCAGATAAACATAAAATAAGAAATGAGTCCTAAATAGACCTGGTTTCTAAACTCCAAACAGTCTACTGGCGAGCTCGAACCATGTAAATAAACCCAACTCAACATCTAACACAATCTATATAATGCATGCATGAGAATGCATGATCAAATAAGATAAGATTAGTTAAATCAATTTTTATATATATTTGTAGATTACAATCGATGAACAAAAATATAACCTGAATGAATGAAAAAGAACAATAATAAAACAATAGTGCTAGAGTTACCAAAATAGAAGATTTAACCAAACTGTAGGTATAAAAAATCAAGGTTATAAATCTGGTCAAAAGTTATAGACTTTCATCAAATGCTACAAAAAAAAAGAGGATTAAATAAAAACATACTCAAACAAATAATGGATCACCAAAGATTCAACGACGAAAATATTTATGTCAAAGTATAGTTGATGCATGGGTACCTCAATGCGAAACCAACTATAATGGCAAATTTTGGCGAACTCAAGTAGACAACAATGTTGGAAAAAGTCAACAAAAGGTGAAAGGATGATATTAATATGATTTGTAAATTAGCGTAGAAAGATGTGTTTATAAAAACAAAGGTTTTCATGAAAAAATAAGAAGATAACGGAAATAAAAAGACAATGAATCTTGGTATAGAAAATTGAAGAAGTGTATATGAATGTATGTACAATTAATAGACATAACCCATAATGTGGTATGGTCTATTAAGGTGACATGACTTATGACATGTTTATGGCTCTAAATAAATTGTACTTACACAAATTTTATACTTTTGTGAATGGTATAATGCTAAAGAAATCTTTAAATGAGTATGAAGTCAAACTAGTCACATACATAAAATAAAAGACTATTAGGAAGTGGTGTGACATCAAGCCAAATGTCATATCAACTTAGATATTTGATAACATCTTAAAACTAAATATATGACTAAAACACCCCACCCCCCAAACGACTCCTCTAACGTGTAAACGACCCTATTAACTACTTATAAAACACAACACATTCTAAACAAAACCATACCAACAGGCACCCACATTCCAAACCAAGGCACGAGCAACACCAACTCTCCCTAGAATCGAGAGCCAAAAGCCAAGCAAAACTAAATTGAACCAAAGGGCAAAGTGAACCACACTAAAGGACAAACCAAACCAAATGACAAATAAAATCCTAAGCCAAAGGGCACAGACTTTACAGTATATTTTCTTCCCCCTTGGTTGTGTATGACACGGCCTTTCCTATTTTTAACCTTGCTAATTTTTGGCCCAAGCACTGCTGGTAAAAGCATAGATGTTTACCTCTGTCTGTTAGTCAACAATTTGAAACTATTATGGAAAGGAGTACAAACTTGAGATATGATGTTAAGGCAGAATTAAACACACATGGACTATTTGTGACTTTCTTGCTTGTGGCATGTTATCTAGTATCTGGTTGGAGCACACATGGGAGTTGACGTGTCCATATTGTACAAGTGACACAAAGTCATTTCGACTGAAGTATTCTAAGAAAGCAACGTGGTTTGATTGACATCAACGATATCTACTGTTCTCTCACCAATTTAGGTGTTAAAGATATCAATTCCTATCAGGTCAAGTTGAGAAAGATGGTTGTCTGCCAATGTAGTCTAGATTGGAGATATAGGCTCAGGTTGTTTGCCTTCCTCCAACCAAGTATGGTCTCTTTCTTAAAAGCAAAGAAAGGTTGTCAAGGTTTGGTGAAAGTCACAATTGGTGCAAGTGAAACATTTTTTGGACATTATCGTATTTGAGTAGTTTGTTGGTTAGACATGTTTTGGATGTGATGCATATTGAAAAAAATGCATTTGACAACACTTTCTTTATGTTATTAGCTTCTAGAGACGAGTGGGATATGGATAACGTCAAGAGTAGGAAGATTTGGCCCTATATTGTTCTCACAAGGAGTTAGAGCTTGTCTCCGATAGGAGAAAAGTGTACATGCCAAAGGCCACGTACAGTTTGGTTAGAAATAATGTTAAACTCGTGAGTGATTAGTTAGAAAATCTCAAATTTTCTGATGGATATGTATCTAATATTGGGAATTGTGTCAATACAGCTAAATGCACAATCACAGGTTTAACGAGTCATGATTTCCATGTTCTAATGAAAAGGGTGATGCCAGTTGCCTTATGAGATTTGATATATTTAGGCCTTTGACATGCTCTTAGTGAGTTGTCTAAGTTTTTCAAAGAAATTTCTGCATCAATGGTTGTGATAGATCATATAATGCACTTGGGGGAAGATATTCATGTAATATTGTGCAAATTAGAAAAAAATATTTCCTCCTAGTTTTTTCAATTAGATGGAGCATCTTCCTACACATTTGCCATGTGAGACTATCTTACGTGGGATTTGAAATGAAAATGCAAAAATAAGGCTTACCTAGAGGGGTCAATTTTCGAGGCATATCTAGTGATGAGATGGCCACATTTTGTTCTTTATATTTTGAGGATGACGCACATACTTCATTACCTCGACCCCCAACAGTTGACTTGGGTAATTTCAGAGGGACAATGGGATGCCTACCTATTTTTTCACATCCCGGCATTAATGTTGGGAAGTATAATGAATACCGGAGGGTTAAACACACCGAGTTCCACATTGCCCACACCTATGTGCTGTTCAATTGTCCAGAAGTCATTCCATATGTCAAATAGTTTGAAGGATTAGCCCGTGCAAAGTATCAACATATCTATGAACCCACTCTTTCAAAATATCGGGACAGAGAATTCACCCGATGGTTCCATCAAATAGTGAGTTATTCATTGTCAATAAAACATAATATTTATTTCAAAATTAATGATCACAATAAACTAATTAATGAGAATATGTTTTTTTCGTCCCCATTTATTAGGTTATCGACATGGATGAGTCACTTGTGGATCAGTGAGTGTCCGGGCTTTTGTTTCAACCATTTGGGAATGTGAGACAAGTCAAAGGACATGCTTGAGGACGACGAAGATGCTTCAACGTGACTTTGTTTAAGAACGAACAAATAAAAATTGTGTTTTTTTTGCTGGAAAAATGAGATGCCTAACATTTATCATTTTTCTGCAGATAGTATGGGACGTGGATGCACTAGGGGCAGTGATGAGGGCGCCGGTGGATCTTCATCCCGGCTAGCTCCACCGCGTGTGTCTGCCTCTCGAGGATCTTCTCGTGGCCGTTGTTCTCATGCAAGATCCGCTGGGCCCTTTAGTCACAGCAGCCATATGACGAGGGCACCATGGTCTAGGTGTGCATACAAGTTAGTTGATGAGCCAAAAGATGTGCCAGACTCCTCCCTTGCGGCAGCCCATGACTCATAGCACAAGGCAGCGAACCCGGAGTGGAGCAAATAAGCTAACAAGACTCGTGCCACTGACAAAGCACAGTGATGAGTTATTTCAGACAACTGCATACAGGTGCATAAAAATTCTTATTTAAATATTTTGATTTGTTGAATTTCTATGGTAACCTTAACGTTTACTAGTATTTTGTTGCTCTGTCAAGATTCCTAGATCCCCATATGCCACTACAAAACTTTTTGACCATTCAGGATGCGAGTAAAAGGCGAGTGGCCAAGTTGGAAATTCTTTCCAAGGGACGTCAAAATTTTGATGTGACAAGAGTGGACGGTGAGGTACAATTATAAATGGCATACCTATTTTTTTATCCATATATATTTTGTTAATTTTGTTAACATGATATTTTTTGTATTGTAAATGCAAAATTTATATGATTTTCTGCCGGAGGACCTGTCATGTGCACGAAATTCCTTTGTGACGAGTTCACCAGACCTATACAAACAAATGATGAAGAGAGCATGGGACAACCGAATTGAGACAAAATTCAATTAGTTGCAGAGGTTTATGTCACCGAAATTTCAGTGGCTATTTTCGGTGACAACCATCCTTAAGTCCCTGAAAACGGACCTTTTCTTACCAAAAATTTCGATGATAGATGTCTATTTTTCTGCTAGTGTTACAACGTAACACAATTGCCCTCAGAAGCGAGAATAGTTTAGGTTGTTCATTGATAAGGATATGATTAGGTTTTCTTGATTATCTAAGGTTACTTAATTCTATAAGCTTCTTATTATTCTTGGATTCTTTCGTTTGTTTGAAGCAAACATAGATTGGACTTGTGTACATTTTATTTTCTTACAATAAATTCACCAACTTTGAATTTTCAGTCCTTGTCCACGTTTCCTATACAATCTGACAGTCTTTTTTTTCTAAAATAAGAAAAAACAGAAGAAAGAAATAAACATCAAATTAACAACTCAAATGAATTGACTAAATTATGTACAATAAGATGATTACAGTTTCCAATTCTTTTGTAGCAAATTAAAAATATTTAATTATTTTCATAATATCGAATAGGGTATAAAGTTTTAAATAACTAGCCAGTGAGGGAATTACACATCAATAATAGGAATACTACCCCCAAGGCGAATTATAGGATGAAAGGCAAGATATAAAATCTTGAAAAATTTTGAGAAAATTCTGAGGTACCGCAAGCTTTTCTTTGTTAGCCTGTTTAATGACCCAACAATAATAGCCCATCCCAATAATTATATATTGAAAGTTGGACTAATGTTAGAGGATATTACAATTCGTCCACCTTAGAAAATTTACTCAATGTAATTCTCTCCCTTGACCATGGGCTTAACCCACATGTAGCAAGTTGAACCCAGAATTCATTAATTCTCTCTTTGGTTAGCTCAAATACTATTGTAACAACCCAACCTACTTATGCCAAGCATATATTATCTTCATAATATCATAACATTAGGGTTCATTAGTTCTACAATAAAAATAATTGGGGGTAATGGAAGAGAATTGTTAAGGCTGGTTCAAAGTTGTAGAAAAAGAATTAAAGGGAAAATATCATAAATAGCCACGTTTCAAAGTTTTCTTACAAAAATACCCAAGTATACAAAATTATATCAGAAATAGTCTTTTTAAAATTTTCATATCAATTATGACAAAATTTTATTATTTTTTAAAAAATAACAAAAATACACATAAAATTTATTTTTACTAATACCAAAAATAAAACATTAATTGATAAATATTAAATCGAATAAAAAACTATATTATTGATGGGCTAAAAAGAGGGGGAAAATATTTTTTATGCAATTTTGGACAACTAAAAGAAAACTAAATTTTAGGCCATCAAAAATAAAAAATAAAATTATATATATTTAGATGTTCAAAATTTTCATTTGCAATTGTCACATTTTATTAAAAATTTAAAAAAATTTTATCCAATATAATTTTTATTATGAATATTTTTAAAAAAACATGAAATATCATGCATTATATAAAACGCAAAAAAATATGTTTGAGAAAATTGAAAGTTAGATTAAGAGAATTTATTTCAATAAAATAGATATTATGTGTAAAATATTCTTAAAATATATAAATTGACTATACGTGAAATAAAAATTTAAGATCTCGCTATATCCAATATAAAATTAAAAGTTTGGTAATTTGTGATAGAAAATATTAAAACTTGGTTATTTATGATTTTTTCCCAAGAATTTTTTTGCCCATCAGCTGGTGGGAAAAATAATGAGTTGTATTTTTGGCTAGCAAATTTTTAACCATGTAGAAAAATCAAATGCTGATAACCTTAAGCAAATGGGGTCATTCTTTTGTAGGTTTACGTTTAATGATCGGAATCATCAGACATCGAGTACATTTAATAGCTATAACCAGCTCGGCCCAAGGCTGTTCTGGCTGAACCTCTCTCTTTTTCTCTTTCTCGCTCTCTGCATTTTCTATTTCATATTTTCATGTTGGTTATTCAACTATTAGTGTATTTAATACACTTTTTTATTACTTTTTTCTCTTATATTAATTTTGTCTTCCCAGCTTGATTATCTCTTGAACTTTGCACCATGCATCTAATTTAATTTGTAACCCAACCCTGTTATTATAGGTAAAGCAGGTGGTATTAGTCATAGCATGATGAATGCAAAATAATGGGCACTGGTTAAAGTTCATATTTAGACTTAGGAAAAAAGTTCATATTTTGTATACTAGGTCCAATATACATATGTATTTATGTGGGTGGAAATCCACATCTTTTTCCGCTAATTCTTTTCTGATTGTTGAAGAACACTATAAAAAAAATTTTAAAATAAAATTTCATAACGGAACCAAGTGAGATTCCAATTCCTTTATTGATGTGCTCCATATAAGAGAAGCACTTGATAACCCATACATTAACAGAGTTCGTAGTAGGCGCACACCATAGTGCAACCCATGGTCGTGGCCGGAACCATGCACCATTAACAAGACACTCATTGACATAAAATACAATAAAACATGAGCAGGTCATGATCACATATACGCCATGATCATGATGATCATGACACTGATTATTGAAACTCGAGTAGCATTGTTATATATTGGAGGAAATTGAATGACAGTTAAGTTGGTTGCAGTTGGCGGGAAAAGCTGTTGAAGTTTTTGAAACAATTGTTGGAACTTTTGAATTTGAAACATTGTGTAATTGCTTGAATTTGAATTTGAAACATTTGTTTTGAATTGTGAAAAGATACAAAAGGATGATGTACACGAAAAAGGAAATCAATGAATGAAAATTTACATCTTCTCCAATCTCTCCAATCTCTCTTCTGGTTTCCTACGTTCTTCTTCCCTTCTCTGCTTCTTGAACTCTTGTTCCTCATCCTTGATCTGTTCTTTCCTCCCTTTCTTCTACTCAATTCCTTTCCTCATCCATATCTCCATCCAGCAACTTGTAACTAATTGCTGAAATGATGAATTCCCACAGAGATGCAGCTGGCACAAGCACTGGATTGCTTCCTAAACCTGAGGAATGCAACAAATTGGTATCAGAGCAGGCTCGATCGATGAGAGACCTACTGGTTGAAAAGGATTCTGAGGTAAATTCTACACTTCCAGATTTTACCAATTTAGCTATTGGACAAGTGCAATTACAGAATTCGATTGATGCATGTGCACAAGTGCTTAAAGTGGTTCAGGATTCTGTTAATTCCATGAACACCAGACTAACTAGGCTTGAGATTTCTAATATGCATGAGGCTTCTGATGAGATCGTGAGAAATGATGTTATTCAGATATGATGTTATTCCCTTCAAAGCTTATGAGAATGTAAATAATCAAGGGGATCCAAGGTTGATGACGCACATAGGACAACTGAAATTTAGAAGGTATAATGGAAAAGAAGATCCAGTGATTTGGCTAGGGTTGTGCAAACAATATTTTGAATTGTACCACATTGCTGAGAAGGATAAGGTTCCTATCACTTCTTATCACCTGGATGATGAAGTCCAATTGTGGTATCAACTATTTAAGAAGGAACAAGGGGCGTTAACCTGGGTGGAATTCAAAAAAGAGATTTTGTTAAGGTATGGCACTTCAGAATTTGATGATTTTTTTGAGGAACTATCAAATTGGAGGTAATCTGGATCAGTTCAAGACTATTATACTACCTTTATAAGGCTGGTTACAAAGGCTAGAAATATTACTCCTGAACAGTAGATCAGTTTTTTTATAAGAGGGTTAAGAACTACATTGAGATATGATGTCAAAGCTCAGAAACCAACTTCTATTCGTACTGCCCTAGGGTTTGCTAAACTATATGAAGCCAAGTTGAAGGAAAGGAAGGCCTTGTTTCCGTCAGGCGAGTATAAGCCGAAGTTGGAACCCTCAGATTCAAGAATTGAAGGTGCTAACTCTTCTTCAGCAAAGAAACAACCAGTTAAAAGACTTACAGTGGAGGAAATGGTAGATAGGAAAGCAAAGGGACTTTGTTTCCATTGCGATGAAAAGTTCAGCATTGGCCACAGGTGTAAAAAATTATTTTCCATTGAAGAAGTATATGAGGAATTAGAGGAATGCAAGGAAGAGGAACTTATGATTGAGGAAGACATAAATGATCAATCAGTGGAGGAAGCAGATTTGTTGAAATTTTCATTACAAGCATTTACAGGGAAAGTTACACCTGAAACTATGAAATTCCAAGGAGTCCTTCAGAAGCAATTAGTTCAAATATTGGTAGATTCAGGTTCTACCCATAACTTCTTGGATTCTACCCTTGCTGCTAAGTTAAACCTATCAGCAGAAACTACTAGAGCATTGGATGTGACTGTGGCTAATGGAGAGAGATTACGAAGTCCAGGAACTTGTAGAAAAATCACATTCGGAGTTCAAGGAGTTCAACTTACAGCTGATTTTCATTTGCTACCTCTTAAGGAGTACGATATTGTCTTGGGAATTCAATGGTTGAGGACATTAGGACCAATTGTCTGGGATTTTTCTCAATTGCAAATGTCTTTCACTTATGAGGGCAAGAAACTGCTATTAATAGGATCAAAAAAATTTCCATTGCAAATGGTCAATTCTAAGAAAATTGTGAAAGCAGCCATAAAAAAAACAAGGGGTGTTATTACAAATAACAGCTTCAGTACAGATTCACAATCAGGAGAAAAATGAAGTTGATGCTGACCATCAGGATCTCAATTCATTGTTAAGCAGCTATGAAGAACTGTTTAGCAAACCAAGAGACTTCCTCCAGCTAGAGCTCATGATCACACCATACCTGTGAAGGAAGGAGCACAACCAATATCCTTGAGACCCTATCGTTATCCTCCTCTGCAGAAAGCTGAACTGGATAGGCAAGTCACTGAGTTACTCCAAGCTGGAATTATCAGGCACAGCCAAAGTCCATACTCGTCACCAGCATTGCTGGTTAAAAAGAAAGATGGAACATGGAGAATGTGCATAGATTATAGAGCCCTAAATCAGCAAACAATTAAAGATAAGTTTCCGATACCATTGATTGATGATTTATTAGATGAATTATGTAATGTTGTCGTGTTTTCTAAGCTTGATCTCAGATCAGGATATCATCAAATTAGAATGGCTGAGAATGATGTATATAAAACTGCTTTTAAAACTCACAAAGGGCATTACGAATTTACTGTCATGCCATTTGGCTTGACAAATGCTCCCTCAACTTTTCAGTCCCTAATGAATTGCATTTTTGATAAACAATTAGGGCAGTTCATTATTGTTTTTTTTGATGACATCTTGGTATTCATTGCTGATATGGAGTCTCATCTACAACATCTTAGGCTCACCTTTGACATTCTTCGCAGCAACAACCTTTTTTTGAAGAAGGAGAAATGTGAGTTTGCTAAACAACAGATATGCTACTTGGGACATGTTATATCCAAAGGAGGAGTAGCCATGGATCCTGAGAAGATCGAGGCCGTGTCTAAGTGGCCTCTTCCCACTAACATCAAAAGCTTGAGAGGGTTCTTAGGATTGAGTGGATATTACAGAAAGTTTATAAGAGGATATGGATGCATTGCTGAACCCCTTACCTCCATGTTGAAGAAAGATTCATTTGAATGGACTCCAAGGTCTAAGTTAGCCTTTGATGAATTAAAGGAAGCCATCACAACAGGACCTGTTTTAAGGCTACCTAACTTTGCTCACAAATTTGAGATAGAATGTGATGCTTCTACCATTGGCTTGGGAGCAGTTCTAATGCAGCAAGGGCAACCTATAGCTTACTTTAGCAAGGCTCTACATGGAAAAAATAGACTACTGTCTACTTATGAAAAGGAACTGTTAGCATTGGTGTTGGCTGTTCAAAGGTGGCGACAATACTTACTTGGGCATTCATTTGTGGTTCGAAGTGATCACTCAAGCTTGAAGTTTCTATGGCAACAAAAATAGCTACTCCTCCCCAACAAAGGTGGCTGCATAAATTGATGGGATTTGATTTTACTGTGGAGTATAAGAAAGGATCTGAAAATTCAGCTGTAGATGCTCTTTCCAGACTTCCTTATGGATCAAGTTATTTGGCAATTTCTTCTCCTACACCTGATTGGATTGAGCCAATCCAAACTGCTGTCACTACTGACCCTGCTCTACAAGAGATAGTCCAGCAAATTCAAGATAAAAAACTCTCCCCTCAATGGACAGAGGCCAACGGATTGATATTCTTCAAACATCGAATTTACTTATCAAGGCATTCTGATCTTATTGATATAATTGCCAAGGAGTTTCATGGTAGTACTCATGAAGGATATCATAAAACACTTAGACGAATGAGAGGAGTTTTTTCTGGTCATGGAATGAAGGATCATTTAAAGCGAATAATTCGCAATTGTGAAATTTGTCAAGTTCATAAAGCTTCGAACACAACTCCAGCAGGGCTATTGC